>CAUYQV010143935.1:0-24060 GCA_963574575.1 Galagoides demidoff
CACTGGTACGTGGGTGAGGGGATGGAGGAAGGAGAGTTTTCTGAGGCCCGTGAGGACATGGCTGCCCTTGAGAAGGATTATGAGGAGGTTGGTGTGGATTCTGTTGAAGGAGAGGGAGAGGAAGAAGGAGAGGAATACTAAAGTTAAAATGTCACAAAGGTGCTGCTTTTACAGGGAAGTTTATTCTGTTTTAAACATGGAAAAGTTGTGGTCTGATCAGTTAATTCATATGTAGCAGTATATGCTGTCATATACAATTACTGACCTGTGCTTTAAAACATGAATGCTTTGTTACAGAACCAAGCTGTCCATTTCTCTGGTGGGTTTTGAATAAAGTATTCCCTGTCTTAAATGAATTCAGTCCTGTGTTTTCTACTTGGATATCTGAATATTTTTCATATATTCAGAACATTGAGAATGAAGACTGGTTTCGAGCTAGGAATAGGAAACAGACAAGCTCTGCCTCAAATATTTTGTCATTTCAGAAAGCAAGGAAGTTGGGGGTGGCGCCTGTGGCTCAGTGAGTAGGGCGCCAGCCCCATACACTGAGG
This sequence comes from Galagoides demidoff, assembly GCA_963574575.1. Lineage (NCBI taxonomy): Eukaryota > Metazoa > Chordata > Mammalia > Primates > Galagidae > Galagoides > Galagoides demidoff. The sequence goes on from CAUYQV010143935.1 coordinate 552, forward strand.
GTCATGGGTTTGAACCCAGTCCTGGCCAGCTAAAACAGCAGTGGGAACTGCAACAAAAAGATAGCCTTGCGTTGTAGCAGGTGCCTGTAGTCCTAGCTACTTGGGAGGCTGAGACAAGAAAATCACTTAAGCCCAAGAGTTGGAGGTTGCTGTGAGCTGTGACACCATCGCACTCTACTCAGGGCAACAGAGTGAGACTCTTGTCTTAAAAAAAAGAAAAAAGAAAAAAAAATAAAGCAAAGAAGATATCAGAGACTATTAAAGTCATATCAAAGTCTAAAGGAACAAACTTAAAGGGGCTTTCCTCAATGATACAATATAATCATTAAAAAGAATAGTGGACAGTAATGGACTAATAACAATGTGTTAAAATCCATTAGCTCATAATAACATTTGTATTTAGTTTTTTAAAAATCAAAAACAGTGGTCATTACTGTGGCTCACACCTACAATCTTAGCAGTTTGGGAGATTGAGGAGGGAGGATTGCTTGAGGCTAGGAGTTGGAGGCCAGCCTGGGCGACATAGCAAGGCTCCTATAAAAAAAACTCAAAAAAAAAAAAATTAGCCTGGTATGGTGGCATGTGCCTATGGTCCCAACTACTAGGGAAGCTGAGGCAGGAGGATGGATTCAATCTGGGGTTTGAAGCTGCAGGGAGCTGTGATGATGTCACTGTACACTAACCTGAGCAAAAGAGCAAGACCTTGTCAAAAAAGAAGAGAGAGAAAGAAAAAAAATAATGTGGCTCAAGCGGCTAAGGCACCAGCCACATACACCTAAGGTGGCGGGTTCGAATCCCCAGCCTGGGCCCTCCAAACAATGATGGCTGCAACCAAAAAATGGCCGGGCATTGTGGTGGGTGCCTGTGGTCCCAGCTACTTGGGAGGCTGAGGCAGGAGACTCGCTTGAGTCCAGGAGTTGGAGGTTGCTGTGAGCTGTGATGCCATGGCACTCTACCCAGGGGGACAGCTTGAGGCTCCGTCTCAAAAAAAAAAAAATAATAATAATAATAATGTGGCAGTTCCTCAAAAAGTGAAACAGAATTACCATATAATCCAGCAATTCCACTTCCAGGTATGGACCCAAAAGAATTGAAAGCAGAGACTCAAACAGATACTTGTATATCCATATTCACAGCAATATTATTTACAACAACCAAAAAGTAGAAGCACCCTATCGATGGATGGATGGATGAACAATGTTTATATATATATATATATACACACACACAGTGGTATTTTATTCAGCTTTTAAAAAAAGCATTAAATTCTGACACATCCTACAGCATAGATGAACCTGGAAAACATTATGCTAAGTGAAAGAAGCCAGATGCAAAAGCGCAAAAGGATAAATAGTATGATTCCAGCTTATATAAGTTACATGGCCTAAAATTTATACAGACAAAAAGAACAGTGATCACCAGGGGATGGAAGAAGGAGTTAATGGGGAGTTAATTGTTTAATAGTTACATAGTTTCAGTTTGGGATGTGAAAAAGTTTGGAGATAGATAATAGGATTGGTTGCACAACAATGCAAATGTACTTAATGCTACTGAATTATACACTTAAAAATTGTCAAATGGTGCCAGCCGTGGTGGTGTGTAACTTTAATCCCAGGTACTTGAGAGGCTGAGGCAGAAAGATCACTGGAGGCCTACATAAGGCCAGGAGTTTATGGCTGTAATGTGCTCTGATCATACCTGTGAATAACTACTGCACTCTAGCTTGGGCACTATAGTGAGACCCTGTCTATTTTTAAAAATTCTTAAAATCATAAATATTATATTTATTTTACCACTACTTTAAGAAAAAAAGCAAACAGTGGAAGTATAAATCAAGAATAAACTAATTGCCTATAGGAGGGGAGAACACGGTCTAACTAATCTTTGATATATGTATTGTGTCATTTGACTACAGAAACATGTAACTATATTATATAATTATAAGAAAGAACTAAATTAAGGTGGGAAAAGGCCCTAAAAATCAAAACCAGGCTCAGCACCTATAGCTCAACAACTAGGGTGCCAGCCACATACACTGGAGCTGGAGGGGATTCGAATCCAGCCCAGGCCTGCCAAACAACAATGACAACTACAATGAAAAAACAGCGGGGTTTTGTGGCAGGAGCTTGTAGTCCCAGCTACTTGGAAGGCTGAGGTAAGAGAATCGCTTAAGCCTGAGAGTTGGTGGTTGCTGTGAGTTATGACACCACAGCACTCTACCCAGAGCGACAGCTTGAAACTCTGTCTCAAAAAAAAAAAAAAAAAAAAATCAAAACCAAAATGAAACAGATGAATCTAACCAAACTTCAGGGTAGTGTCTTAACTGCAGGGAGGGGAATTATTTTAAGTGAATAATTACATGAAATTTAACTTAGTAAAGGGGGCCTGAAAAATGGCTCCTCTGTTTTTAACCCACCCCACAGGAGTCTGGGGTTATTATAACCAGGGGCATAAAACTTGCAGCCTCCCTATGAACAAATTTTCTACATGTGAAGAAGAAGAAGAAATTACAAAATGTATGTGGTGAGTGTATGGCTGATCACTGTATAATTCTTTCAACTATACTATATGTTTGAAAAATTGCCTAATAAAATATTAGAAAAAAATTTTTTTCTTTTTTGAGACAGAGTCAGGGTAGAGTGCCATGGCATCACAGCTCACAGCAACCTCAATCTCTTGGGCTCAAGAGATTCTCTTGCTTTAGCCTCCCAAGTAACTGGGACTACAGGTGCCAGCCACAACACTCAGCTATTTTTGTCGTTGTTGTTGTTTCAGTTGTCATTGTTGTTTTAGCTGGCCTGGGCCAGATTTGAACCCGCCAGCGTTGGTGTATGTGGCTGGCATCCCATCCAATGAGCTACGGACACTGCCTGTATTAGAAAATTTTTAACAAATTAAAAATAAAAAAAGAAAAGAAATTTAACATGGTAATTTGATTATTTATCCATAGTGAGATATCTCAAAGATAAACGCCCCTAAAATATACGTTTTCAGTAATTATATTGCTAGTAATAACAGTAATATTATTATTTTGAAACTATTATATGTTACAATAAATCAAATAAGTAAGTCACTAATGTTACTATTATAGTATAAGAACCAAACAAGTGCTGGGTGTGGTGGCTCATGCCTGTAATCCCAGCACTGTGGGAGGCTGAGGAGGGAGAATTGCTTGAGCTCAGGAGTTGGAGACTCACCTGAGTGAGAGTGAGACCCTGACTCACGAAAATAATGGAAAAACCCAGCCAGGTGCTGCAGCAAGCGCCTGTAATCCCAGTGACTTCCAGAGGCTGAGGCAGCAGGATGCTCACAAGCCAAAGTCTGAGGTTGCAGTGAGCTACCAAGCCACTGCACTCTGCTCAGGGGCATAGGATGGGACTCTGTCTCAACAACAACAACAAAAAGAACTAAATAAGTAAGAAACTATTATATATTAGAATAAATCAAGTCAACAAGTTTTGGGATGGCTGGTTACACAGCAATAGATAACTGAAACAGGGTTTATATACACATCTGGCCAGAGAATACTGTGTTCTGTTTTACCACATTCTCTAAGACAATTATAACCACTAATCCACAGGAATGAAATACTGAAATTTAGAAAATCCTTCATAAATATCTTTTTTTAGTGTGCTTTAAGGTTATAGTCTTTTGCCCCATGTAAGCAGAGCATAGCCAGTAAGCAACTGAATTCGGCAATTAAATGCAAGGTCATGTACTTCAGCAATCTAAGAGTAATAAAAATGAAATGATTTAATGGACCAGAATTTTGCTCTGAAGCAAGTTTAGGTAGTATCTGAGGGCTAGACCAAAACTCTTCACAAAAAATGCACACATATACATGTGAAAATATACACACAAAACTTATCTACAGAGATCACCTTATACTTGGCATGTGGTATTGCCTGTGTGTGCTAACTCCATCACTCTTTCCAGCCCACTGCCAAAAAATAGGTATTTAAGGGGGGTAAATTATATACAGAGAAGTGAACAAAAACATTCAAAGTTCTACACCAAAAAATGTGAAAGCTCAGGCATGGTGGCTTGCTCACGCCTATAATCTTAGCACTTTGGGAGGCTGAGATGAGCGAGTTGCCCTGAACTCACAGGTTTGAGACCAGCCTGAGCAAGAGCGAGATCCTATCTTTAACAATAGCCTGGCATTGAGACCCTGTCTCAAAAAAAAAAAAGATGTAGTTTCAGACCAGGCACAGTGGCTCACGTCTATAATCCTAGCACTCTGGGAAGCTGAGGGAGGATTGCTTGAGCTGAGCTCAGGAGTTCGAGACCAGCCTAAGCAAAAGTGAGACTAAAGATAGAAAAACTAACTGGGTGTTGTGGCAGCACCCATAGTCACAGCTACTTGGGAAGCTGAGATAAGAGGATCACTTGAGCCCAGGAGTTTGAGGCTACTGTGAGCTACAATGACACCATGGCACTCTACCCAGGGCTACAGAGTGACATCATCCAAAAAAATTAAAAAAAAAAAAAGATGAAACTTCATATATGGGCCAGCTAGATGGATTCAATTAACATCATAAACACTGCAGCCATGAGAATTGAGTGTGATTTGAGATTCAGTTAGAATCTAACTGGTAGGCTTGGCACCTGTGGCTTAAGCGGCTAAGGCGCTAGCCACATACACCTGAGCTGGCAGGTTCAAATCCAGCCTGGGCCCACCAAACAACAATTATGGTTGCACCAAAAAAACAGCTGGGTGTTGTGGTGGGTGCCTGTAGTCCTAGCTACTTGGGAGGCAGAGGCAGGAGAATTGCTTGAGCCCAGGAGTTGGAGGTTGCTGTGAGCTGTGATGCCATAGCACTCTACCCAGGGTGAGAGCTTGAGGCTCTGTCTCAAAAAGAAAAAAAAAAAAAAGAATCTAACTGGTAGTGGCTTGGTGCCCATAGCTCAGTGAGTAGGGCGCCAGCCACATACACTGAAGGTGGCAGGTTCGAGCTCGGCCCAGGCCGATAAGCAATAATGACGACTGCAACCAAAAAATAGCTAGGTGTTGTGGTGGGCGCCTGTAGTCCCAGCTATTCAGGAAGCTGAGGTAAGGGAATCACTTAAGCCCAAGAGTTTGAGGTTGCTGTGAACTGTCATGCCACAGCACTCTACCAAGGGTGACATGGTGAGACTCTGTCTCATAAAAGAATCTAACTGGTAGAGTCTAGATAAAAAAGATTGAGATATAGGGCATGTTTCCATTTGGTGAATGAAGAGAGGTAGAGAATATGAGTGGAAAGGGAGGCCAGGTACAGTGGCACACACTATAACTCTAGCACTCTGGGAGGCCAAGGTGAGCAGGTTGCTTGAGCTCAGGAATTTGAGGCCAGCCTAAGCAAAAGCCAGATCTAGTTTTACTAAAAATAGAAAAATTAGCTGGGCATGGTGGTGCGTGCTCCAGTCCCCGATACTGGGGAAGCTGAGGCAGGAGGATCATTTGCACCAGCAGTTTGAGGTTACAGTGAGCTACGATGATGCCACTGCACTCTACCCAGGGTGACAGAGTGAGATTCTGTCTCAATAAAAAGAGAGAGAACGATAGTTCTATAAATCTGTGATTTCCAACCCCCCATCCACAGTCTGGTACCAGTCTGTGGCCTGTTAGGAACCAGGGTGCACAGCAAGAGGTGAGCAGCAGGTGAGTGAACAGAAGCTTCATCTGTATTTTAAATTGCTCCCCATAGCTCACATCAGCACCTGAGCTCTGCCTCCTATTAGATCAGTGGTGACATTAGATTCATAGGAATGCAAACCCTATTGTAAACTGCACATGTGAAGGATCTAGGCTGCATGTTCCTTATGAGAATCTAATACCTGAAGATATAAGGTGGAGCTGAGAACATAAGTAACACACTTCAGGTATCACTATCTCCTATTACTCCCAGATGGGACCATCTAGTTGTGGGTAAACAAGCTCAGGGCTCCCACTGATTCTGCATTATGGTGAGCTGGATAATGATTTCATTATATATTACAATGTAATAATAATAGAAATAAAGTCCAAAATAAATGTCATGTGCTTGAATCATCCAGAAACCACCACCCCTTGTCCTTGGAAAAACTGTCTTCTATAAAATTGGTCCCTGACTTGGCACCTGTAGCTCAGCGGCTAGGGCAGCGGCCACACATACCAAGGCTGGTGGGTTTGAACCCAGCCCAGGCCAGCTAAACAACAATGACAACTACAGCAACGAAAAATAGCCAGGTGTTGTAGTGGGCGCCTACAGTCCCAGCTACTTAAGAGAATGGCTCGAGCCCAAGAGTTTGAGGTTGCTGTGAGCTGTGATGCCACTGTATTCTACTGAGCGTGACATAGTGAGACTCTGTCTCAAAAAACAAAAAACAACCCATCCCTGATACCAGTAAGATTGGGGATCACTGCTGTAGACCATGGTTCTAATCCATTATCAGAAATAATGAATCAGGAGGTCCAAGATAATATGACAAAGAAGAGCTAACTTTGGAAAAAGGACCTTGGCCAGTTACCCAAGAAATAGTTCGAAGGGACATAGCAGAGATCTATTAGGAAGATGGATTATCTCTCGTGTTAGAAATTAGAGAAATAATAGCTCAATGCTCCTTTGGGCATCTAGGATATTGAGGACCAAGATACTCAAGATCTTATTTGTTTATTGGCTGAAAATCTCTCACAGTTCCTTGCCACATAGGTCCTCGAAGGGCAACACAAAACATGGCAACTGATTTTCCTCACAGCAAGTATACAAGAGAGCAAGAGAGAGCCCCCTAAATGGAAGTCACAGTCTATTTATAACATAATTTCAGAAGTAACATCTTGGGGGTGGCACCTGTGGCTCAAGGAGTAGGGTACTGGAGGTGGCAGGTTCAAAAACCCAGCCCTGGAGAAAAACTCAAAAAACAAAAACAAACAAACAAACAAAACAATACACACACACACAAAAAGAAGTAACATCTCATTACTTTTGCTGTAGTTTTATTTTTCTTTTTTATCATTCTATTTTTATGTATATATTTGCTTAAAATTAGTGAATTTCTAGGCCAGGTTCAGGTAAGAGAAGGACCTTTATAAGCAGTTTATATTACTGAGATACAAAGTATGCTGCAAACACAGTCCAGAGCAAAATGATAAATAATATCTTTCTAAAGATAGGCTTAGAAATTCTAATCCAGTAAGTTAAGATGTTTCCTTTCTCTGGTAGCAGAGTTGACTCATACCTAGATTCTAGGCCACCATTCACAGGTTTAGTCAAGAAAATAAAGTACGGACCACCAAAAACAAGACCAACCAGTACTCCCCATGTTACAGCACAGATTTCACAATTCAAGTCACCTGTATTCAAAGGTAAACTTACAAAAGTTTTGTAAGCTACTTGTGCTGTCAACATGGGATCACTGCCATTGGTAAGCCAGCAGCAATAGGAGCCTGTGTCACATTCATGATGTGTTGAAAAAAGTTGTTTGCTATTGGGCTGCAGAGAGCAGCATTAAGTCTGCTCTCTGCAGACTTATATATGATAAATATATTAAAACATGTTAATCCATGCTCAAGTAAATTTCTTTCTGGAAACTGGTTGATTTTTTGGTTATGATATTGAAAATTATTGAATTTTCCTTGATAGTATCATCAGATTTATGATTTCCCATCTTGAGCCTTATGCTTTCCTTCTACTAGCAGCTACTGCCTCCCCCATCTTCCTCAGTTACTCAAGGGCTCACTGCAACCTTTGTTCAACTCACCTGGGTACAGCCATCTTTGGATGACAGCAACTCAGCCTGGGGCAGTTCAGGGTTGTGGCCCACTTTTGTAGTAGGTAATTAGAAGTGAGTCACTAGGTCCTACAGTTAAGAGTTACATAAGAACATAAATACCAGAAGGCAAGGATCAATGGGGGTCATTTAAAAGGCTATGTACCATAATTACCCAGCTCTCTGTATTTAGTGGTTGCAAATGTCATATTCCTGAGGTGAGGATCTGATTGGTCAAGTTCGTGTTACAGGTCTGCTTGTAGGTCAATAAGGCTTAGCTAAAAAGGACAAGATTACGTAATACGTTATATTATTTTTAAACATGGCCATTTCTAGGGAAGAGGAAATTGTTGTAGGCTTAGCAGTCATATGAAATTATATCTATTGGATCGGCACCTGTGGCTCAATCGGCTAAGGCGCCAGCCACGTATACCTAAGGTGGCGGGTTCGAATCCCCAGCCCGGGCCAGCCAAACAACAATGATGGCTGCAACCAAAAAATGGTCGGGCGTTGTGGCGGGCGCCTGTGGTCCCAGCTACTTGGGAGGCAGAGGCAGGAGACTCGCTTGAGCCCAGGAGTTGGAGGTTGCCTTGAGCTGTGATGCCATAGCACTCTACCCAGGGGGATAGCTTGAGGCTCCGTCACAAAAAAAAAAAAAAAAAAGAAGTGAGTCATATCTTTTTGTCCCTTACTCTGTGTCTGGTAACCTGCCTTTTCATATTTCTTATTTCTATTTCATTTTGGGTGACTTCATTCACTCATTCTCTTTCCAGCTGTCTTACTTACTCTATTCAGTGTTTTTATTTCATGAGTAGATATGTTTTATCTCTAAAAATACCATTTTTTGTATTTTTAAATCTACCTGGGCCATTTTGATAGAATTTTATTTTTATTTATTTATTTTGAGACAGAGTCTCACTTTGTTGTCCTTGGTTGAGTGCTGTGCCGTCACACCTCACAGCAACCCCAAACTCTTGGGCTTAAACGATTCTCTTGCCTCAGCCTCCTGAGTAGCTAGGACTACAGGCACCCACCACAACACTTGGCTATTATTTAGAGATGGGGTCTTGCTCTTGCTCAGGCTGGTCTCAAACCCCTGAGCTCAGGGCAATCCACCTGCCTCGGCCTCCCAAATGCTGGGATTACAGGTGTGAGCTAACACGCCTGGCCTTTGATAGCATTTTATTGACTGCTGTTGCCTATCCTCTCGTGATTCTTTAAACATTTCATACTTAACTATTTTTTATTGTGAACTATAGCATCTGAAGCCTTTGTGAGTGCGAATCTGATGCTTGTCATCTCTGCTGACTCTCATTCCTGGTTGCTCATATCCTTGGGCACCTTAATTAGGATCTTATGCCTGCTGAGTCTTGATCTATGGTGATCCTCAGAGCCCTAATGCAGAGGCTTCCCTGAGAGCCAGGGCACCACCCACATGGGGGCGCTGTGGCCCCCTTGGAGGTTTCTGTCCCAGCCCCAGTGTCTGTTTTCTGTGCAGCAGACCTAGCAGCCTTTGCTTCCCTGGGGCACATGTCCCACCCTCTGTGTACCCCACCGTGATGGGGAGAGCATGAGCACCCTTGCAGATTTGTGCTGTCACTTAGCAAGCCTAGCAGCATGGGTCTGTTTTATCCAGGAGCTGGTGGCAGGGGTGCCTGGAGAGCCTGGCCCACAGGGGCCTCATGCCCCTTCTCCGTCAGTGTTGTGGGTACTCTGTGCCCTGCCGTGTGCTTGCTCTCTGCCGGGTCGTTTCTCTATACCTACTCTCTCTAATTTTTGTTGTTTCCCTCCTGGTCTCACAGCAGACTACAGGCTACCTTCTTGGCACTACAGCCTGGTGCCTGTTCCAAGTCACTAGGCTAAGAACATGAGATTCCTCTAAAACAGGTCGAGGTTGGACATTTCTGCCATCTGACATGAGTATAGTTGAGGATATGTCTCGGGCCAACAATATGTGTGCAGTCATGGGGCACTGGTCCCATAAATGCCATGTTGTGGCGGACTGGTGGCCTTTTCTCCCATTCCATGGTATGTGAAGTGGGATAGATGTTTTATTCGATGGCATTTGGGAGATGCGGCCTTCAAGACACCCAGGGCCCTGCCCATCTCTCTCAACCTTTGGCTGTCCTCATCCTGAATCCTTTTTGAGTGTTCCACGTGTCTGTGCTGGAGGTGACATGCTGTGTGTGCTCTTGCCCGCCTGTGCCTGTGACCCCACCGTGCAGGAGCCCAGGCTGCACACCCTCCCAAGCCCATCCTGGCCTCTCACTCACTGTGCCTAAACCCACAGTCCCTCTCAAGTCTGTCCCTCTGTTTATGTGGGAACCTCCTGCTGGTGGAGTCTCCTATTTGAGCATAGCTGGCTCCCAGAAGATGGTGGCTCTTTGAGGATCAGAGCCGTGCACAAGGGTACAGGGTGTTCCTGTGTGAAATGTACAGCCCGTTTGAGGATACCTCTTGCTTCAGGTATTGCTGCAAGAGGCCAAGGATTTGCTTTCTGATTGGCTGGATTCCACATTCGGCAGCGAGGTGACTGACAATTCCATTTTCTCCAAACTGCCCAAGTTCTGGGAAGGAGAGTTCCACAAAGACATGGCAGCCCTGAACGTAAGTACCGTAGTTGTTGTGTTCCCACTGTCAGGCTGAGGCCCTTGATCTCCCAAAACCTCACCATGTTCACTTTGCAGCTTAATTAAGTGCACAAATCAACAGTGAACTTGAGCCAAAGGGCATAAGGGGCTTCTTTGGTTTGTTTTTTTGTTTTTTCCTTTTTTTCTTTTTTTTTTTTTGAGACAGAGCCTCAAGCTGTCCCCCTGGGTAGAGTGCTGTGGCATCACGGCTCACAGCAACCTCCAACTCCTGGGCTCAAGTGAGTTTCCTGCCTCTACCTCCCAAGTAGCTGGGATTACAGGCACCCACCACAACGCCTGGCTATTTTTTGGTTCCAGCTGTCGTTTGGCGGCCCAGGTTGGATTCGAACCCACCAGCTCAGGTGTACGTGGCTGGTGCCTTAGCCGCTTAAGCCGCAGGCGCCGAGCTGTTTTTTCCTTTTTGTGTGTGTTCTTTGTGTGATGTTAAGTGCTTCTTAACATCATACAAGCTGCAATTTTCAGAAGTGAAAATCCAGGGACTTTCTCTTATTGTGGACAGGTTCTCCCTCCAGATGTCTTAACCCGGGTTAGTGAGTATGTGCCAGAAATCGTGAACTTTGTCCAGAAGATTGTGGACAATGGTTATGGGTAAGCACAAGTGCCCTCCTTGGGGCTCCAGCATTTTCCAGGGTTGGGGGAACAGGATGGCTGGGATTCAGAGCTGCAGGCCAGACCAGCAGCCGGCCCACACTCACCCTCGTGGCATGGTGCTTCCTTCCCACCACTGAGCTCCCAGTTCTGCTGCTATAGTTAGAATTGCTTTATAGTTAAAGCCCTATGGGATTTTTATTTCCTCTTAGCTACCATCATAGTAGGTATCTAACTAAAGATACCACCCCTTGGTTCAAGGCAGCAGTAAGAGGGGAAGAGGGTATTGGCTACACTTATACCCATTCCTAAAGCCCCTCACAGACTTCCTCTTATAGCTCTGGGTCCAGCCCAGGACCTGGGACACTGCAGCCCAGAGGCCGAGAGCAGGGGTCTGGATAGCCAGCCCCTTTAGATGGGTCCTGCCAAGAAGCTAGAGAGTTAAGACCACTGGCCTCTGGGGTCCTAGAGCTGTGTGGTGGTGAGTGTGAACACTGGTGGCTCTTTGGACACTGAGAAGGCTCATCCTATGGGAGGGTATATTTGACCAGCATCTTGGCTGAGATTCAGTGACTTCATGTTGGCAATCCCAACACACGCTGCCCTTCCACGGCTGTCCCATCCTAGTGCTATCTGACCATAAGAGCACCCTCACCTCAGTCTCTGAAGAGCATTTTCAGAAATGGCTGTAGGGTGAAAGGGTAGTTGGGGACCAAGTGTCTACAGTGCTCGGCTCTGTCTCTAATCCCCTGCTCCAGGAGAGCTGCTCTGCAGGGCAGTGGCAGGGCCCTGTGCCCAGCCTAAGGTTGCTACCCCTGCACCTGGCAGGAGCCCCACAGGCACAACAGGCTCCATATGCAGTGTCCAGAGCAGCCCAGGATCTTAAAAAGTGAAAATACAGTCTTTTCCTGCTACTGAACACAAACCCCTGTGGGGCAGCGTGACACTGTGTGCCCAGTTGATGGGCACTGGCAGCCCAAGCTCAGAGAAGACAGGGTGCTATAGACTGGAGTGGTCTGGAGTGTTTCTTGGAGGCTGGGGGCCTTGGCTGGGCCCAGCAGATAGGTGAGAGATGGACAAGGAGAGGCTGGGCTGTGCCACAAGAGGACTGCCCTGCCACTGGCACGTTGGGGGCACATATCCCCCCTCCCCTGCTACAGCAGTGAGGGGCTGCAGTGCCGTGGGACACACCCTGTCAACATCTTGCTCAGCCCACACAGCTGTTGGGGTTTTCAGTTGCTGTGGTAGAGAACGGGGAAGAGCAGAGGTTTGAGCAGGCTATGGATGTCACAGTTTTGTCACCCTTCTTGGCATTCTATTTGTTGTCTTATGGAGTATCTTGGATCTGGTAGGCCTCCCCCAACCAATTCCTTATTTGTTTTTCAGCTACGTGTCAAATGGTTCTGTTTACTTTGATACAGTGAAGTTTGCTTCTAGCGGGAAGCACTCCTATGGGAAGCTGGTGCCTGAGGCTGTGGGGGATCAGAAAGCTCTTCAGGAGGGGGAAGGTAAGGAGGGGAGAGACCATGAAGGGGCAGGAAAAGAGGCTTGGGCTCTCTCCCCTGCCAGCCTGTGTTCACCGTCGCAGTCACAGTGGGTGTGCTGAGCCCACTGCTCAGGCCTGTTGGGAACAGTGTATTTTGACGTAAAGGAATCTTGGCAGTTTTCTACCTGAGACCATAATACATTTTTTAAAATCAATGCATAATGATTGTACATATTTATGTGATACATGTGAGATTTTTGTGCTGTATAGTGATCAAATCAGGGTAATTAGGATATCCATCACCTGCAGCATTCATCACTTCTTTGTGTTGGGAACTTTCCAGATCTTCTCTTCTGGCTGTTCTGAAATATATAATAAATTATTGCTAATTGGCTAGGTGCAGTGGCTCATACCTGTAATCCCTGCACCCTGGGAGGCCAAGGAAGGAAGGGAGCGTCCATTGAGCCCAGGAGCTTGACACTAGCCTAGGCAACATAGGCTATCAAAAAGTTTCATTGGCAGCTTGGTGCCCATAGCAAAGGGTTATGGTGCTGGCCACATAAACCCAGGCTGGTGGGTTTGAACCTGTCTGGGCCAGCTAAACAAGAATGACAACCGTAAAAAAAAAAAAGGCCGGGCCTTGTTGCGGGTGCCTGTAGTCCCAGCTACTTGGGAAGCTGAAGCAGGAGAATCGCTTAAGCCCAAGAGTTTGAGATTGTTGTGAGCTATGATGCCACAGCACTCTACCAAGGGTGACATAGTGCGACTATCTAAAAAAAAAAAAAAAAAAAAAAGGTTTTATTAAACATTGGCCAGGCTTGGTGGTATGAAGCCATAGTCCCAGCTACTTGGGAGGCTGAGACAGGAGGATGGCTTGAGGAGTTTGAGGATTCATTGAGCTATGACTGTACCACTATATTTGTACCTGCGTGAGAGAGTGAGACACTTCCTCTAAAAATAATAAGTAAATAAATTATTGATAACTATACAGTAGAGCCTCTGTAAGTTGACCACCCAAGGGGCTATAACAAACCAGACAACATATGAAGGTGGTTAACATGCTATACTGATACATGTTGAACACGTCCAGTCTATGAAAATTAGTCGAACTTCAGGTGTTCAGCTATGGAGCTGTACTATAGTCATCTCACTCTGCTATCATCACAAGAACTTCTTCCTGCATCTGTGTTTATACCCAGCAGCCACCTTTCTTCATTCCCCAGGCCCCACGCTCCCTAGCCTCTGGTAGCCACCACTCCACCCCTCCGTACATCCTTGGTTTCCACTGTTTTAGCTCCCACATGTGAGTGAGAACATGCTGTGTTTGTCTTTCTGTGCCTGGCTTATTTCACTTAACAAAGTGACCTCCTGTTCCAACCATGTTGCCGTAGATGACAGGATTTCATTCTTTTTTATGCTGAGTTATTTTTTTGAGACAGAGTTTCACTATGTTGCACTCAGTAGAGTGCCATGGTGTCACAGCTCACAGCAACCTCAAACTCCTAGGCTTAAGTGATTCTCTTGCCTCAGCCTCCCAAGTAGCTGCGACTACAGGAGCCTGCCACAACACCTGGCTTTTTTTCTTTTTTCAGAGGCAGAGTCTCACTTTATCACCCTCCGTCTAGTGCTGTGGTGTTGCAGTTCACAGCAACCTCTTGCCTCAGCCTCCCAAGTAGCTGGGACTACAGGCGCCCGCCAGAATACCTGGCTATTTTTTGTTGTAATTTGGCTGGGGCTGGGTTCAAACCTGCCACCCTCCGTGCATAGGGCTGGCACCTGAGCCAGAGGCTCCACCCTGTCTGGCTATTTTTTTGTTACAGTTGCCATTATTGTTTTAGTAGGCCTGGGCTGGGCTCAAACCCCACCAGGCTCGGTGTATATGGCTGTACGCTATTCACTGAGTGACAGACACCAAGCCTATGGTGAGTTTTTGTTTTTATTTTTATTTTGAGACAGTCTTACTTTGTCACCCTTGGCAGAGTGCCATGGCATTGTAGCTCATAGGAACCTCAAACTGATTCACTGAATAAGTAGTTCTCTTGCCTCAGCCTCCCAAGTAGCAGGGACTACAGGTGTCCACCATAACGTCCGAGTATTTTTAGAGATGGAGTCTTGCTTTTGCTCAGGCTAGTCTTGAACCCATGAGCTCAGGCAATCCACTTGCCTCGGCCTCCCAGAGTGCGGGGATTACAGGCATGAGCCACTGCGCCCAACCTACAGTGCTGTCTTGAGAAGCACCATGGGCTGTGATTCTTGGAGTTAGTGTTTGTTGAATAAATGTGCAAGGTTTAGGATGGTTTGGGGAGATTGGGACAAGTGCCAAATGATGTATGTGTTCTGATGACCCCATGCCCATCTAGGTCCAAATACTTTAAACACGGACATCAGCCTTTTTCTAGACCAGGCAGGAAGAGGCAAAACATTATATTTGAAACAGTTCCATGGTGTTTTCTCCAGGCCTATTCCACAAGTGAATCTGGAGACATGCCTGTAAGAGCAGCATCTGGCACGGCCCTGCAGAGCGGGGCCTGCGCTCTCATGCCGGGGTGCTTTCTACCTCAGCACCCTCACTCCCACCCCAGTGTTTCCAGAAGATATTTGGCTGTAACTATGTTCATACTTTTTGATGAAGTAATTTTACCTTCAGGGCTCCATTCTAAAGAAATGCCAGGGCCTGGGTGGCCCCTGTGGCTCAGTGAGTAGGGCGCTGGCCCCATATACTGAGGCGGGTTCGAACCCAGCCCCGGCCAAACTGCAACCAAAAAATAGCCGAGTGTTGTGGTAGGCGCCTGTAGTCCCAGCTACTCGGGAGGCTGAGGCAAGAGAATCGCCTAAAAAGCCCAAGAGCTGGAGGTTGCTGTGAGCTGTGATGCTACAGCACTCTATTGAGGGTCACAAAGTGAGACTCTTGTCTCTAAAAAAAAAAAAAAACCATTTAAGCAAGAGCGAGACCCCATCTCTACTAAAAATAGAAAAACTAGCCAGGTGTTGTGGTGGGCACCTGTAGTTCTGGCTACTCAGGAGGCCGAGGTTAAGAGGATCACTTGAGCTGGAGAGTTTGAGGTTGCTGTGAGCTGTGATGCCATGGCACACTACCCAGGGCAACACAGTGGGACTGTCTCAGACAGACCCCAAAGATTGAAAATAACGTGTGCTGAGCAGTCAGTGAACCAGCTGCAGAAGGAGCAGCAGTCAGTGGCAGTGAAGTTGAGGAGAGAAGGACGTCAGAGAGTCAAAGGCTGGACCTATTGTGAAAATCAGTACTATGGAAAGACGCTTAGCAAATGCAATGGGATGAAACTGAGCGTAACCGTGACATGGTAGAGAGTTTTGGCAAGTCCTTAGAGGGAACCAGGAGCCACTCATACTACATATGACACTAAGACAAAGGAAGAAAGGACAAAGTGTGGGGGTGGGAAGAGGCTGGTGGCCAGGGAGCAGGGGGCACATTCACTTAGGGGAGGAGTGTTCCGGGCAGCAGGAGCACATGAGCACTCACTGTGGCTTATGGTGAGTTTTGCTGTCTGGCCCCATCTGTGTTTCTTTTTTGAAATATCATTTATTCTTGGACTTGTTTTCTTCCAGCCTGACTTTAGCATTGGTTTAAGTTTCAAAAACAACAGAAGTAGAATCCAGCAGCATGGAGGAGGGAGGAACAGGGGCACAGCCTCACTTGAGGACACTTTCACCCTGCCCAGTGGGCAGGCCTGATCTTATGCCCACACCTCCCTGTGCAGAGCTGGGGAAGTGTAGTCTGTCCTGGGTGCAGCTGTGCTGCCTACCACGGGGGACTTTAACATCAGAGGAAGTGGCAGGCAGGGGTTTAGGGACCCTGTGTGGTCTCAGATGATGGCCCACCACAGTCACTCCACCTGGTCAAATGACCTATCAAGAGGCAGCGGGCCAGCAGACTGTTCTGGAAGGCACCTGGCAGGAAAGCCAAGTTGTGGGGAAGCTCCCCTGGTGGGCAGCGGACTGTATAGGGATCAGGCCCACCCTGTAGTGGGACACTGTCGGGTCAAGCTAGGAGTACTTGCTCTGGGGAGGAGACCTTATATTACATGATTAATTTCTCATCAAAGTTTTCTACATTTAGTGTGTAGAAAATCATTTAAGTTGGTGTTTGTGAAAATATCTTTAGCAGGGCTTTCCCTTATGTCTGATTACTTACAAACCTGAAAGCCTGTTTGTTACTTGAAAAGGTCACACTTTGCATCTCCTGAGGCCACCTGAGGTAGGACCCTGCAATGGAGTCTGTTGTCCACAGGGGGTGACGGCACCCAGGGAAAGGCAGCCCTTAGACCAGGGACCCTCAAACTTTTTAAACAGGGGGCCAGTTCACTGTCCCTCAGACTGTTGCCCGGACTGCGGGCCCTGGGATGAGTTGGCTGCTAAGCAGGACAGGCCGCGGTGGCACAAACACCCGGTGGGCCAAATAAATGTCCTTGGCGGGCCTCAGTTTGAGGACACCTGCCTTAGACAATGGACACACAGGCCAGGCAAGACCTTCTGGGGCCTGGCCACCCTGTGCATGGAGCCAAGGTCCTGGCTCTGTGCCAGCTCTGATCAAGGGTAACCCACGTGTGAAGTGTGGGCTGACTTTAGGAGCTCAGATCTCTGTCAATTCCACACATCATCCAGGGAAATCTCTATAGTGATGGTACATTCCTTTCCTGGAGAATGAGCCACTGTGCTCCGGGTGGCAGTTGGCCAGGTGTCACCAGGATGGTGCTTCCAGCTTCCTGAGAGTGTGGGTTCTTATCCCTCCTGCCAGACACACTGGCTTGTCTTTGCTGGCCAGTTGATGGTTGGCTTTGTCTGGGAAATGGAGCTTGTACCGAGCAGCACTCCCCTTTACTCACAGGCTTTCTGGATTGTCTCGGTTCTTTCACCCTTTTCCCCTCATGACCACAGGAGGGACAGTGAGTGCTACCTTCATCACCACCTCACTCCAGAGCCATTTTCGACACAGCAGCTCAGCCTCACCCTCCCCTCTCTGGAACCCACAGGCTGATGATTATGCGTGTTGTTGAGGGGTTGAGCCCATCTGCACAAGCCAGGGACCCTGAGCCCCGCCCTAGTGAGCTATGCTGCCATGATACCTCCTGCCTATCACGCAGGGCACGTCAGTCATGCTAGACACAGTGGGCTGAGGATGAGGGAGGCAGCAGCAGATAAGTGTCTTTAGGAGACTTTAGCTCTGGCTTCAGGCCCAGTGAGGTCTGCACAGACACTGGTGTTGATGCCGGAATTTCTCCCTTCAGTAGGTTCTTGGTCTTGGTGATTTGAAGAATGAATCTGTGGACCACAAATCCGTGGTAAGACAGGATTTATTTACAGAAAAGAATACAGAAGTGCCAGAGCTCCTGGCAGAAAGAAAACTCAGTCAGGAGAGGAAAGTTTTCTCTCTCTCTCTGTAGGTGCTTTGTCTAGGGGTCTACATAGTAGCATGGGGCCCTCAGTAGTTACATTTAGTGGGGCTTGGTAGTTAGATTTAGTGTGTTTGGGACATCTGTCTGGGACATGTCTGGCCCGTGGTAGTTACATTTAGCCCGGCTAGGTAGTTACATATAGAGTGTCTGGGACATCTGTCTGGGACATGTCTGGCCCTTGGTAGTTACATTTAGCGGGGCTAGGTAGTTACATATTGAGTGTCTGGGACATGTCTGGAACAGCATGTCTGGGTTGCAAATGAATGGCTGTGATCCCTTTTATTCCCAGGCCTAGGAAATGGGGACCCCCTGCCCACTCTCTGGCCTGCTGGTTCTGCTGCTTGCTGCCACCACACCAACACTGCCAAGGCGGAGGCAGCCAGTCTGTGCCCCCCAGCTCCACAAGCTGGCTGGGATACCACTTGTCCTGTATCAGTGTGTGAACCAGTGACTTCTGAGCTTATACACTGTTTTGTAAATCCAGTTGAAAATCTGGTCATGGAAACTGGAAGAGCTTGAGATAAGTTCAAAAACAAATTAGCAGTATTAGCCACTGGACCTCCAGCACGGCTGGCCGTGAGATGCTTTGGTTTGTGTGCACTCAGTGACCTACTGGCCTCCCTTGTGCTTCTAGGTGACCTGAGCATCTCTGCAGACCGCCTGAGTGAGAAGCGCTCGCCCAGCGACTTTGCCCTCTGGAAGGCCTCCAAGCCAGGGGAGCCATCCTGGCTGTGCCCTTGGGGGAAGGTGAGTGAGCAGCCTGGGAGGTCAGGGCTGGGGGGCAGCAGGAAGGGGCACTGGCACTAGCCACACACCCTTGGTCTCCCATGAGAGGCAGGCCTGCATTTGAAGGGTGTGGTCACTGGACCAGAGCCCGGTGCTTTGGTGCTGGTGCCAGAGAGCTGGGCCTCACAGGGACACCCTGGTCCCCTGGGACTTCTGTTTCTTGGTTTGTGAAAGGGGGTGCTATGTCCTGTGACCCTCTGTGCTCCCGATGCCCATAGTCCTCACTGAGTACCCAGGAAGGGCATGTGGCCTGCTGCCATCTAGCACTGGCAAGTTCTAGAAGTGAGTCACAGACATCAGCAAAGCCTCAGCTCATGTGAAGATGGTTTTGAATTTTAAAGAAGGCCACCCACCATCTATTTGATATGTGAAATTTGACACCTGTTCCAGTGAAGTACAGAGGCTTTAAGTGCCATTAAGTTGCAGGGGTAAAGGCCAGGGATGGGGCTGCTCAGTCATTGGTCTTTGTGTCTCTCCAGGGTCGTCCGGGGTGGCATATCGAGTGCTCTGCCATGGCAGGCACCCTCCTAGGAGCCTCGATGGACATCCACGGAGGGGGCTTTGACCTCCGGTTTCCCCACCACGACAATGAGCTGGCTCAGTCGGAGGTAGGCATAGACTATGGTTGTCTTCTGGAGAGGAGGGTGTGGTATGGTAGAAAGTCAGCCCAGGCCCTCTGGAAGGGCCTTTCTCACTGAACTTGGCACCTTCTGTCTGGCTTTGTTAGCAGAGTTGAGCCCTAACCATTCAGTCTGGATTCCCACATTGGTACCCTGGCCTTTGGCAATAGATAGGCCCACATTTGAACTAGTTGTGTTATCTGCCAGCTTGTGACCACACAGTGCCTCCAAGTCCCAGTGCCCCCCACCCAGGAAATTCAGCATCACCTGTGGACAGCACAGATAAGTGAGCCAAGGACATAGCAGGGGAGGTCCCATAGCACATGGCTGTCACTGTCCCTCCCTCTTTCCACACAGGCCTACTTTGAAAATGACTGCTGGGTCCGGTACTTCCTCCACACAGGCCACCTGACCATTGCCGGCTGCAAGATGTCGAAATCACTGAAAAACTTCATCACCATTAAAGATGCCTTGAAAAAGCATTCAGGTGAGACCTGACTTCCCACAGACCCCTCAGCCTTCTCGTGGTTGTGTGCTGTGTCTGTAGCACTTGGGAAGTAAGGGTGTGGCCTTTGTGTTTTTGTCCTTAGCGCGGCAGTTGAGGCTGGCCTTTCTCATGCACTCCTGGAAGGACACGCTGGACTATTCAAGCAACACCATGGAGTCGGCACTTCAGTACGAGAAGTTCCTGAACGTGAGTCTCCAGCCCCTTCCCCACTGCAGTGGGCACCTGCGGTCAGCTCTGGCAGTAAGGGCGGCTCCGTCGCAGCCGGGCCTCATCCTTCTCGCTCTCTGTCATGCTTGTCATTCCAGTCTACTCTCTGTGGAACAAGTATCCCCATGGCTGACCCAGGAACATGTTTCTGTCTCAAAGAAACATCTTCCACTTTCTTCCTGACCCCTTGCATCATGTCAGTGCATTCTGGGTTTTTAGATTTTTGCCTAAAGTAAAATCACACAAGTAGGACAGTTTATGAGCTATTTCTGGATGGAAAAGTTGCTTACATGCTGCTTTCTGATTTTAGGAGTTTTTCTTAAATGTGAAGGACATCCTTCGAGCTCCTGTTGATGTCACTGGTCAGTTTGAAAAGTGGGAAGATGAAGAGGCAGAGCTGAACAAGAAGTAAGAGGGGTCTTGGCTCCCGTAGCACAGTGTTTATTGCACCAGCCACATGCACCGAGGCTGGCGAGTTCGAACCCAGCCTGGGCCAACTAAACGACCACAACTAGAACAAAAAATAGCCAGGTGTTGTGGACACCTGTAGTCCCAGCTACTTGGGAGGCTAAGGCAAGAGACTCCCTTAAGCCCAAGAGTTTGAGGTTCCTGTGAGCTGTGACGCCATGGCACTCTACCAAGGGTGACATAGTGAGACTGTCTCAAAAAATAAATAAATAAATAAGTAAGAGGGCTCCCCCTCTCCAGGGTCTGGGAGCCTGTCCACAAGCGGTGCCCACCACAGTCTATGCTCCAGACTGCTGGAAACAGGTGGTGACACCATGCTGCACTCAGGCAGGCAGGACGCACAACCCTGTTGACGGGACTGTTGGGATTGTAGAACGTCACAGAGAGTTTTTTGGTGCGTCTTTACATCCCAATACCTGTTCTGTCTTCTGCTCAGCTTTTATGACAAGAAGACGGCAATTCACGAAGCCCTCTGTGATAACATCGACACCCGCACAGTGATGGAGGAAATGCGGGCCTTGGTCAGTCAGTGCAACCTCTACATGGCGGCCCGGAAGGCAGCGAAGAGAAAGCCCAACCGAGCTCTGCTGGAGAGCATCGCCCTGTACCTCACCCACATGCTGAAGGTGAGCCAGGCCCCCAGCCGCACCCTAGCTGCACATGCCCAGGCGATAGGCCCCGTGACAGCGAGGACAGAGCCCAGGTGCTGCCCAGGGCTGCTAATGTGCCTCTCAGGCACAGGGTCGCAAGTCTGCGCCCCTCGCTTCCTGCTGCACTTCCTGTGAGTTAGAAGTGAGCCCGCCGGGCCTCCTACCCTGTGAGGTTCTTCCCTTTGCCTCAATTTTCCTCTCTTCCTTCTGGACTCTGAGCACATCCTGTGTGGGACCTATTCCCAGCAGCACATTGTGCTGTGAAGAGGTTCTCCAGAGGCCCATGGGACCTCAGGGTGACTTGCCCATCTTGGCCTTCTGCTCTCTGTTATTGGGCTTCAGAGGCTTTGTGTGAAAACGGGCCATGAGGACAGCTTTGAGCCAGGGCCGTCCTGGAGGGAAGAAGGGCTTGGGTTCTAGGGCCTTTGGCACAGCTTCTCCCATTTCCAGTGGGTCCCTTTCCCTGTTCCGGAACCCACCCAGGAGGGCTACCTATCTCCCCACCACCACCGAGACGCTGGAACACAGTTGGTAGCCCTCTCACCTGTGCACCCACTCATGACCTTTTCATCCTGTCATGGCTTATATCCTGTTTCTTTTCCAAGATCTTTGGGGCCATAGAAGAGGAAAGCTCCCTGGGCTTCCCAGTCGGAGAGCCGAGAAGCAGCCTAAATGTGAGTAGAGTACACCTGTACCCAGAGAATCTCCCTCTGGGCCACAGGCCAGCTGCCTGTCTCTCTCCCTCCCCAGAGGACACTCCTTCAGGCTGCCTGTCCCATGGGCTCCACTCTGAGGGTGCCATCTGCCTTCTGCACTCATCCCTTTCTCCCTCATGTTCCTCCAGAACCCCTCCTCTGTCCACTCTTTGGACATTTGGGGAGCAGTGTTGGATCCCACCTACACCCCACCCTCTGGGCTGAGCCTGCAGGTTGAGTTTCAGATCTGGCTCTGAGAGTGTCTTGAGTGGCTGGCTGCCCCTCCCGTGTGGCGACTTCTGTCTCAGGCTATTAGTTGTATGAGCTTCATCTCGGCATTCTCAGCAGACAGGTCACATTTAGCCACCGCCATGTGGTGTCAGGACTCTGCAGCCAGGATTTCCTCACAGATGCTTTCCTCCATTCAGGAGAGAAAGGCCACAGTGTTGGTGTTGACTGAGGCAGTGCTTACTGTCCTCTCTGTGGAGAGGGCTGCACAGAAACTGATGCCAGACTCTGTCTAGTGCTGATACCAACCCAGGCCTATCCTCACATCCTGAGCTGGTGGGCCCCAGTCCCCACAGCTGCTGCGTGAATGTAGGGAGGTGGTCACTGCCTGGTGCCACACGCGCTCTGTGGTCTTTGTGTGTGAGGAAGTCCATCCAGAGCAGACTGGCTGTCCACTGCAGGCTGCTCTGTTTGCAGATGGCAGGTGGCAGATGTGTGTTCAGTTACCTCCCTCTGCTGTTAGTGACTGTCCCATCAGACAGGTGCATATTCAGGCTTGAGACATTTCTACCCTCCTCCGTGGTCAAGAATGCTGTTTAAATTTGATTAGAATTCACGTTTCAATATTAAAATATCACAACTGTCACTTTAATAAAAACAGGAGCTTAGTGCAAAGTAAGAGGCAAAACCTTTTCCAAATCCTTTTCCCTAATGTTGAATGGTGTGAAGAGTCCTCTGCATGAAGTTCACCGGTATCTCCAAGAACTGACTTCTAGAGAGTGCTGGCCATGTCATCAGACACCCCATCAGCGTGCCTTGTGCACAGGCCTGGACCCACCGTAGTTGCTAATGTGCTATTGTTCAAACTTTCTTGGTGCTTTTGAAAAAGAAATCCCACTTAGCTCCTTTGTTTTCTTGTGCAAATGATATTAAGGTATTTCTTTTCTTTTTGAGACAGTTTCATTGTGTCGCCCTTGGTAGAGTGCTGTGGTGTCACAGTTCACAGCAACCTCAAACTCTCGGGCTCTAGCAATTCTCTTGCTTCAGCCTCCCAAGTAGCCGGGACTATAGGCACCAGCTATTTTTTTTGTTGTAGTTATCATTGTTGTTTAGCTGGCCAGGGCGGGGTTCAAACCCACCAGCCTTGGTGCATGTGATTGGCACTGTAACTACTGTGCTACAGGCCCCGAGCCTAAGGTATTTATTTTCTTTAAAAACAAAAACACACCCACTTTGAACTTAGAAGGTTTTTTTTTTTTTTTTGGAGACGGAGCCTCAAGCTATCCCCCTGGGTAGAGTGCCACGGCATCACAGGTCATAGCAACCTCCAACTCCTGGGCTCAAGCGAGTCTCCTGCCTCTGCCTCCCAAGTAGCTGGGACCACAGGTGCCCGCCACAACACCCGGCCATTTTTTGGTTGCAGCCATCATTGTTGTTTGGTGGGCCCGGGCTGGGGATT
>CAUYQV010143937.1:0-20554 GCA_963574575.1 Galagoides demidoff
GGGAGACTCGCTTGAGCCTAGGAGTTGGAGGTTGCTATGAGCTGTGATGCCATGGCACTCTACCCAGGGGGATAGCTTGAGGCTCCGTCTCAAAAAAAAAAAAAAGTATAAAAAATTAAAACCCCTAAAATGTTCAAATTAGCTTAGTATATATGTTTATCTTTAATACTGATATAGTACCTAAAAGTACCCTAAAAAGTTATAAAAAGGGCATAGGTATGACTTTTCATAATTCAGCTAATATAATTTAAGATAAGGCAAGGTACTCAAAATGTCTAGATGGACCCTCTTAGGCCATCAAATATGTAAATATTTGATTATATTTGATCCTGGTATTATCATTAGTTCTACCAGGATTATACATGTACAACATTGCATAAGGATGCTCTTTTATTTTATAAAAACGAATATTCTCCCCCACTAGATTGTAAGCTGAATGAGAGAAGGGAATTTTTTTGTTCATTTCTGTACATTCAGTGCCTAGAGCACTGCCTGGCCTATAATATGCATACAGTAAATACTTGTGAATGAATGAGCTGGCATCAAGAATACCCTACACTGTATTCAGCCATACCCAAGGCATTTAATAAGAATGATTCAATACTCCCCTCTGACTGTAATCGTCTGTCCTTCTAGCCTATTCACTCAATGACCTCCCCTAGCCCCACACCTATTCTCAGACATCTTGAGGGGTCAGTCTTCCATAGACCCTTCTACTTTTACCTTATCAGCTCCTTCTTATTTTCACTTCCCCTCCTAGATAGGTTAGATTCTATTGCTTCAATTGCACTCTTGTCAATATCCTCAATAACCAATGATTTCATTGCAAAGATCTGATAAAAACATAATCCTTCTGAGCCCAACTGTTGTACTTTATGCCTACATGGGGACTCTTCAGATCTACTGGAGGAAAAAATCATAGTCTGGTAGATTATTACCCATATGAATTCTTGGTCACCAAGCTCACCGCAACACTGCCTGGCACTGCAACTATGCTTCCCTAACCTGCTCTCCTGTTGTCCACAATAACTATTTCAAACCTTCCTTAGGCACCTTCAATATCTAACCCAACCCTTGTCCCATCTCAAACCCTGCTCTAAGAGGCTGGCTTTTCCTTGTTGTTTTTTGTTTGTTTGTTTGTTTGTTTGAGACAGAGTGTCACTTCATCACCCTCAGCAGAGTGCTGTAGCATCACAGCTCACAGCAACCTCAAACTCTTGGGCTCAAGTGATCCTCTTTTGCCTCAGCCTCCTGAGATGGTACTACAGGCACCCACCACAACACTTGCCTATATTTTTAGAGATAGTAGTGTCGCTTTGGCTCAGGCTGGGCTCAAACTCCTGAGCTCAAGCAATCCACCTGCTTCAGCCTCCCAGAGAGGGAGTATTACAGATGTAAGCCACTGTATCCACTCTCTAGGCCTTATCTTTTACATCACAGAGAAACATAAATGCCATCAGACACATTCCCATTGCCAAATCTATAAACCTATTTTCATCTATACCTATTCAAGATAATCCTCTACCTCATTCTGGATCCCCTCCCATCTGGCATAAGGACTCTGCCTATAAAAACTCTTCTCTATCAATTATCCCTTCCTTCCTATCAGCCTTCAAAGATACTAAGTCCCTGGTGGGGATGAGAAGGGGAAGGGGAAGTCAGATCAAGGGAGGGTGAATGGTGGTACATAATGCAAGGGTACATGTCAGATCTATTAGCATAGAGTATGTCTTAACACAATAATTAAGTAAACGAGATGAGGTATATATTAGCCAGTGTGACATAAGCGATCCTAATTCTATATGAAATCAGCACATTTTACCCCATAAATGCATGAATGTATACATGACCTATGTGTTTATGATTTTGTGTGTGTGTGTTTATGATTTAATAAAAATGAAATTATATTTTGGATGTGTCTAGTTAAATATAATATTAACATAATTAAAATCTATTATTAAAATTTTTAAAAAGATACTAAGTCTTTATCTTATATTAAAACAAATTCCTAGGTTCTCCACCCCTCCCCTGCTATCACACTTTCTCCACTCTTTAGAGCCAAATTTCTCTAAGGAGATGTACATATTCACTGACTTCACTTTCTTATCTCCCCAGTCAGTTCTCAACCCACCATATTTTTAGCTTTTCACCCTACACTCCCTGAAAAGGTCACCAAAAATATTCTAAATGCAATGGACAGTTCTTGGTCTTTCTCTTCCTAGACTTCTCTCAATGTTTAGTACTACCAACCACTTTTTCATGGAGCCATTCCATTTTGAAACTTGTCCTACAATATTCAAATAAATTCACAAATACGTTGGAAACAAAAAATATTAAAGAATGTAAGCATCTATTAACAGGAAACTGAATAGTTACAACATAGTACATACATATTATAGAATACTATGTAGCTATGAAAAGAGGCAGTATGGCCGGACCTAGTGGTTCACACCTATAATTGCAACATTTAGGGAGGGCAAGGCAGGAGGACTGCTTTGAGGCCAGGACTTTGAGACCAGCCTGGTCAACAGAAGGAGACCCCTATCTCTACAAGAAAGAAGGAAAGAAGGAAACAAGGAAAGGAAAGGAAAGGGGAAAGGGAATGGGGGAAAGGGGAAAGGCCAAAGGGACAAGGGGAAAGGGGAGGAAAAATTAATTTTCAAAAAGAGGTACTTTAGTTTGATATATACTGATGACACTGAAAGCTTTCCACAATATATTAAGTAAAAAAAAATACATTGTAAATCATATATTTTTCATTTTTTACATATAAATGTACACAGATTAGATTGATGAATGTAAATATTTTATACAAGCATATAAAAATGTTTTGAAAGAAATACAAATTTAATGTTATTTTTTCCGGAGAATGGAATAAGGAGGAACAGAAGACTTATATGTTACTTTTTATTGTGTCACATAATAAAAATATAGTCATATCACTGAACACACCAACACTTCTGAACTACGTAAGAAAGAAGCTCAAAGGAGATCAAAAAGGAATAGCCATAGAGACTGGGGGGAAATATATTAGGGTTTCCAGAGCTAAGAGAATAAAGAGAGAAGTATAGCTAATTGTTTCAAACACAGAGAATGGGATCTACTAAAAATAAGGAGAAACAAGTATCCCAACAGAGAATATGAACAATTCTTAAAGAAGGAAAATCAAATGGCCAAGAGACATCAAAAAGAAAAAGTTTACTCTTACTGGTAATAAAGGATTTTTTATGTCTGTGTATTGCTTCAGCAAAATTTTAGAAAGATAATATTCAGGTTTTTTTAAAGAAGGATATAAGAGCACTCATATTTTGTTGGTAAATATAAATTGGTAAAAACCTATTAGAAAGCAATGTGACAATTTGATTTCTAAAAACTAAACATCACAGAACTTATCACAATTTCAATTAAATAATCATGTGATACATTTTTTAACACATGCTTCCCTAGCTGACATTAGCTGTGTGAGAAAAAGGCCATTGTCTATTTTCTTCGGCACTATACCTCAGGCATCTAGCTGGATGGATAGATGGATAGATAGAAGGATCCTTTTGTAGGATCCTGGCACATTGTAAGCCCTCAGTAAATCAAAGCATGCTTTCTGAAAAAGTTGCTGTCAATAGTTCAAAGACACCAGTACCAAAGGGATTCTGGTGCCTGAACTGATACAGCTACAAACAAGAAACAGTATAGGTGTCATGGAAATTTTCCATCTCTTAAATATTACTGAAGTTCAAAGTAGGTTTAGATCAGAGGTGTCCAACCTGTGCCCCGTGAGCCACATGCTGATTTTGTGAAGACTTTTTTATCTGTGGTGTTGGATATCATGAACAGTATCCATGGACCTTTTTGTTGTTGTTGTTAATCAGCTTTTATTAGTGTTTGTGTGTTTAATGTGTATCCCAAGACAACTCTTCTCCCAGTGTGCATCAGAAAATAAAAACAATTAGACACACCTGGTTTTAGATAGTCACAGATATGAAAGCCACAGTGGCCCATAATTTCAACTATTATTCTGTCAGTACCATCCAATCTCCTGTCCTCTTGTATTTCTATAACGGCCACCAGAAAAATTCCTTAAATTAGACTTGTCACGCTCTATTTTTATACCTGTGCTGATGAGGGCTGCCTGAGAGAATGGATACAGGGTTCTGTGACTTGAGACAAAGACAAATTCAAGTTATCCAAGCCTTTTCCTTGTTCATTTTATTTTATTCCAGTTTTATGAAAGTATAATTGACACAAATTATATATATTTGTAACATGCAACATTATATGCACCTAAAGAGCTCTTCTTTTCATCCCTCTCCACCACTATTCCAACCCTTTACCACTCTTCCCTCTCTAGGCAACCCTTCATACACTCTTCAGAGGGACCTCCCTCAAAATCCTGTCCCTCCACAGCTCCTTCTTTCTCCACAACTACAACAATTCTCCACTCTTAATGGAAGAGCTACCATTTTTTCTCTAAGGCCAGGCTTTCCCCCTGCCTTTTTATTCCAGTACTACTACCCTCCAGCTTCCTTGGAGACCTTGCATCATCAAGTTCTATGTCATCTACACATAAATGGACTCGTCTATTTCCTATGTTTAAAATAAAACAAAAGTGTGGGCTCTTCTTATACCCTTTGCCCTAGTGCCTATTAGACACACTCTCTTTTGCCCATCATAGCTAAGCTTCCTCAATATGTGCACCACGTATTTTATCAGTCCTCACTCCCTAACCCTCTACAATCTGCCTTCTCTCCTCCTGCTGAACTGATGTCATCATTGACCTCCTAATTGGCAAAATCTAATGAACATGTTTTTAAATGTTTTATGGTGTGTTTTATCTGATTACAAGAGAAAGTTATGACATATGACAGACTAGAGAAGAAAAAACCCATGTACTATATAATAGGCAATGAGCAAATATCCCGAATAAATAAATATAACCCAAAGAAAAATGTGCAAATGATATAAAGGAGCAAGTCTCAGAAGAAATACAAATAGCTAACACACATGCTCAGCCTCTCTACTGATCAGAGAAATGCCAAATGCCAAGTTAAATCAGTTAGATACTATTTTCCACCTATCAGATTGGCACAAATTAAAGACTCTCCATGCTCAACAAGAGCATGAGTAAAAGCGCTCTCTGTGGGGAAATTCTAAACCACCTTAGATTTCACTTTGGTGATGTCTATTTTAATTTTTTAAATGTGCGTGTCTCTTAACCTAGCAACTCTCCTACTAGAAAGCTATCCTACAGAATTACTTGTGTGTTTCTATATCCTTGAGCATTGTACAAGAAATGTTCACTGCAGCCTTGTGGTAGCTTAGACTAAGGTGATATCCAGGAGTTGGAAACATGTGGCAGAATGCATGATACAGGTTGAAGATCAGGTCAGCCCGACTTCCGGATGAATTGAATGTGGGCAGGGGAAAGGAGGGGAGAGAAAGAAAAGAATCAAGGGTATTCTTATGTTCTTAATTTGAGCAACTAATTGAATGGATGATGGCCCCATTACACTGAGAGAGGAGTGGCTGAGGGAAGTGGGTAGGGATGTGAGGGCAATCAGGTGTACTGTTCTGGCCATGTTACATTTGCAATGTCTACCGGATAGACAAGTAGAGATGTCAAATAGATCACTGAATATATGAGGCTGCAGCTTAAAACAAAGGCCTGGGTAGAGACATAAATTTGGGAATTATTAGTGTTAACTTAAAGCCATGGAGCTGGATGAGAGCCTCTAGGAAAATTTTAGATGGAGAAAAGTCTACAGACTTAGCCCTGGGTCACTCCAATGTTCAAGGTTAGGGAAACAAATTTAGTAGAAGAAGAGATTGGGCAGTTTTTGTACAAACTTAAGCTTTAAAGATGTTAACATACGTTAATTGTGAGAATCACATATTGACCCCCCTTTATCAAGGGCCGAACTCCTTATAAGTCTGTCTTTAAAGAGATTCTGCCCTCTTTTCTTTCCTGAACATTTCAAAACATATTTAAACAGAATAGCATTTTTTATCTCTTATGTTGTCTAGTGGTTTTTGCACACTGCATAATCCTCTTAGTGTAAAACTAGTCAAGTACTACACACATAGCACTCAATGTTTCTTCCATAAAGTTCATTATCCAATAATCACCTTACCCCTAAAAGGCTAACAGAGACATGAGGCCAAATGTCTAATTTGTGGCATCTTTTATTCTGAACTGTTCACTTCCTCATTACACAGTGACTTTCTCCAGCCTCTTATTGAGATTGACAAATGCCTGGAAAGTCTCAAGATATCTAACAATCTGCATCCCCTCCTCCTAGTGCAACCCCCCTTCCTACCAACAAGAAGCACAGCATCTTTACATTCTCAATTTTAAACCTTAGAAGTTTCCAACCAGAAATCCATACTTTAAAAAACAGAGAGGAAACACTTCCAACTAGGTCAGTGTTGTCATGAGGAATGAAATTTCCAAGCAAAACTCTGCAAAAGGAAAGCTGTGGAAGAACTGAACCTGGCAACAGTTACACCTTACACCTTAGGGCAGGCATCCTCAAACTACAGCCTGCCTAGGACATTTATCCAGCCCGCTGTGTGTTTTTGCCACTGCTACCTATCCTGCTTAGAAGCCGACTCATCCCAGGGCCCACAGTCCGGCCCTCCAACAGTCTGAGGGACAGTGAACTGGCCACCTGTTTAAAAAGTTTGAGGACCCCTGCCTTAGGGCAACAAACTGGGTAGGCTTGCTTTTAGGCCCAGTGAGCAACAGAGAGTGCCAAATTCCTAGAATGGTAATGTCATTCATTAATTCATTTCATGAATATTAGTATGTACCTAAGATGTGCCAGAGTCTTGGGGTCCACTGGCAAATACAACAGACAGCAATCCCTGCCCACATGGAGTTTATGTTATTGGGTGGGAGCAGAGAATAAACAAGAAAAATGTAATAAGGTAGGCAAGGAGCATATCAAATGTTCATAAAAGAGGTCATGAGTTTAATATTGACTGACAATTGAAAACAAGATTTTTTTCCTTGGAGCCATGGTGTTTTATTACAAAGATAGAATAAAAACTTCAAAAACAAAATGATCCTTTCTAATTTAATGAAAAATTTGGATTTCTTTTTATTATTTTCTGTGCGTGAGTTATATGCAACCCATGCAGTGCTACAATCAATTTTTACACTGTGTGCCACATGAGCTGTATGTGACTCACAACATACTTATTGAATTTGTTTCTGACAATTGAGTCTTTTGTCATTCCACAAATATTTAGTTGTGTCTGGAGTAGAGCTTGGGTGGACCTAGTATTTACAACAATGTCACATCACCACATACTATCATATCAATTTTGATTTTGTTCAAATAGCCTCTAGGTAAATATTCAAAGCAAAATGTGCAATTGGAAATTACAGAAAACAGGGAACCCAGTCCAGCATATGTGGCTGCACTTGGGCAGCCACCTGGAGTGGGGCAACTGGAGGTGGAGGACGTGCTGATTAACAATGAAAACAATACACAGAGGTTACACAACTTCAAGAGGTACCAGGCTCAAAAGTAGCATGAGTTAAATATAACTCACATAGCAGTTAATGTGTTAAATATGACTATCAGAGAATGCCTCAGTAAGGTGAGATTCAAGTACCAACTCCTAGCTATGGGATTTCAAGTGCCTCAGGAAAATGTCTTCTGTACTTCAATGCCACCATCACTAGACCCTTAAAGGTGTAGCATCCCCAATTTCTAGCACAAATATTAATATTTGTGTTTAAGACAAAGGGAGCTTCAAAATCCAGATCTTAGCCTTAGAGAAGTTACAAACTCCCATGTGTAAAAACAACTAAGAATAGTGTTAGGGGCTTTACTGAGGTGTAAATAAAAAGCTTTTAGGATAAAGGACAACTAGTAATTCTCCTTAGGGGAAGGAAGTATGTGTTCAGTAAGGCTGTTCCAAAGGCAGTGCTTTTAGAGCTAATTCTTGAGAGATGAATAGGAATTAATGGGGAGGAGAATATAGTGGCAAGTTAGCTTTTCGGAAAGGA
Source organism: Galagoides demidoff (assembly GCA_963574575.1). NCBI lineage: Eukaryota > Metazoa > Chordata > Mammalia > Primates > Galagidae > Galagoides > Galagoides demidoff. Next base: position 8,012 of record CAUYQV010143937.1, read on the forward strand.
AGAAAAGAAGGAACAGTTTGATAAAAGTCCCAGAGATGGGATCAGAAAGGACATTTACTCCCTGACTATTCCTGCCTAAGGTACTCCTTCCATTCCATGACAAAATGAGCACACAATCACCCTCAGGCTCTCTGCCCTGGCTGTTAGGAAATCCTCATCACTTCCCACATCCTAATTTTTCCGCTAGCCAGCAAGAGAGGATGAAGTTGAGTTAAGCACACGTTCCTAAAATCCAGGCACATATGCCTAGAATCGTCTCCTAAGTTCAGGACAATCGCCATGAGGAGGTTTCATTCATGTGGGTACACTCGGGGATGTGCGCTTATAGTAGCAACTGGACACATGTTGGAAATGAAGTGGGTAAGACACCAGTGAGATAAGTGGTCCAAAGTGCATCTGAGGTGGAGTCAAAGACCAAAACTTCTATTTCAGCTTGAAAGTGAATTTTTTAATCACTGAATCCTCACCCATGAGCTAGTCAATGGTCTTAATATCCAAGACAGTAGAGGTGGTGTGACAGGATAGAAACAGAAGCTCTAACCTTCATCAATGATATGGGGCAAGACACTTAAGCTCTCAGAGTCTTTTTTTCATCAGAACATGCTATTTACAGCAACTACTGCATAGACTTATTTTGAGGATTGAGTAATTATGATATAAAGAACTTATCACAGTGTCTGGCTCAGTAGAGTCTAATAATCATTATTAGTAGCAGCCTTTAAGAGGAAAATCTCAGAAAACATCAAGCATAATGCTACATATACTCACAGACCAATTACCCCAGAACGGGCCTCCAAGTTCCATTTCACTGCTTTGACCTAGAGTGAGGCACCTGAAATTGTGTGACCAGAAATGTTCATCCTTTGCCCTACCTAGAAGAGCCTCTCAAACCAAATCCTCTTCTACCAGGATGTCCAGTAGGTACTAAAAACACAAACAAAAAGCAGAACCAGGGCCACAACTCTGCATTGAACATTGTTTTCACTACAGCAGAGGAGAACACTTTAGGTCATTAATACTTCAATATTAGTGGCTTTATGGGGGAGGGGCTGAAAGAGTAGAAAAGAAGCCAGTTAAAAATAGGTCCAAGATATACTGCAGACTAATTTTTGCCACAAACGTACAAAGCCAAAGGTGAACTCTACCAAGAGCAGTATTCTGGAATGCTCCTCTGATCTGAAGAAGCAGTACAGCAGAGGAAGAAAAGATTGGTTTATGAGAAACTTAGCACTTTTTCAAGACACCACAATTCTAACCAAATGATTTCATCACCAGAAAACCCATCTCATTCAATGTTAAGGGCTGGAGAAACACCTTTTCTGCCCCATTACAAACATCACAGGAGCTAGAAGTATTCTATCCCCCTTCTGAGGGTTTTGGGGACCCTCTTCCAGACGCTAATCTCCAGAGCCTGCTTGTAAGCAGTTCAGCTCCAGAGCACACAGGCCAGTCCCCAACCGCAAGTACAGAGGGAGCCCACTGAGGCAGGACTCAGGCCAACTGGCCTCCAGCCTTTACCTGTGGATGATGGGCCAAAGCCAGAGAAGCTGACGCTTCGAGGTCCAAGATCCGGAGACAGTGCAGGTTAGAGACGCGGTGGGAGTGCTCAGAGCTGTGAGAGGAACCTACGAAAGGTGACTGGACGTCTCGGAGGGCGCAGCGCCTGTTCAGAGGTTTGATCCACTCCCGCCCCCAGGGCAGCTCTCTGGAGGGGCCCTGGCTCCGGCTGGCGGGAAAAGCCCGGGCACTCCGCGTGAGGGGAGACAGAGAAAAGCCAGTGCCCAGAGGGGCACAGCCCGCGTTAGCGACGAGCGGGCCGAGAAAGTTGCCAGAAGAAGTCCCAGGGAAAGAAAAGTATCGGGGAGGGACCGCCCCAAGCAGACGGGAGTCAAAGCCTGGGGGGTGCGGTCCAGAAAGAGGACTGGGCAGACGGGACACGCGGTCAGCTAGGGAGAAGGAAAGACAAGGAGAACAGAAAGGGAAGGGAAGGAAGCAGGACCCTGAAATGAGGTGGGAGCTGCTTCAGTGGAGAAAGGGGCTGGGGGCCCAGAAGGAACCCCGAACCGAGGGTGAGGGAGGCCGCTGGCTGCGGACCTACCTGTCACCTGCAACAGGTGCTGCGAGAGGGCGAGACGTCCCAGTGCAGGATTCAAGGGCGGGTCTGCAGCTCTGGGAAGACCACAACCCCGCTCTGGCTACCGGCCCTTTTCACCCTCCCAGGAGGCGGAAAAAGCTTCAACTTTCCCTGGAGCGGGGAGGAGCTGGACTCTTAAAGGGGCCGCACAGCTCTCCCGGCTCCTTAGTAGGGGGCCAGGCAACCTGAAAGGGAGCCCTGAGAGCCAACTCCTTAAGACACTTGGAGGAATGTCCTCCCGGGTTAGGAACCGGAGCTTGGGGCTGAGAATCGTGGTTTAAGCCTAGGCGTGCTGCATTCTATGGCCATCTGTTCTCTCTCTTTGAATGTAAAATCAAACTTCTTCCATTCAGCTAAGCCAAAAGTTGTAAATTGTCTCTTTCTTTTTCTTTTGTCTCATACGTTTAAGAAGATAAAGAGTCTGAGCTATAATTTTCGGAAGGTAAAATAATGGTATCATTCTGATCCTTTAGCTTTTGGCCTTTGTGGCAAATGAAAAGTGTCTAAAATAGAAACAATTGGAGCAAAGGACATAGACTAACTTTACACATACACGCTCAAAGACACAACTGGTTAAAATATTCATCTGACTAGTAATCAGAAAAGGAGCAAATTAGAACAATAATGAGATTCATTGGTAAAGAATGTTTTTGTTTGTGTTTTTAGTAATACAATGATGATAAAGTGGCCACCAAAACAAGCTTCCTCATAATTTTCTGGTAGGAGGGGTATGTTGATTAAAAACCCTTTTAGAAAACATGTGAGCAATTTATATCAATAGACTTTAAAATGTTCATCTCATAAGTGAGGTAATGGTTATGTTAACCAGTTTGATGTAAGCATTCCACATTGTATATGAAATCAGTACATTGTACCCTATAAATGCGTTAATGTACAGTTACGATTTAATTAAAAAATAAGAAATAAAATGTTTATCTCTATCCAGTAATTGCAAATTCCTCTCCCTCCCTGTCTCTCATTTTCTCTCCCCCTCCCCTGCTCTTCAGCCATTACACGTGCTCCAGTCTTTTTTATCTGTCATCAGCAATTAAATATGCTCAGGTTTTCACCAGGTTAAAAATTCTGCCTATGCACAAAGTCCCTCTCCAACTCCTTTATATGGGCAAATTTATTGAAAATGTACTTTATAAGTGCATTTGTAATTTTCATTCCCTCGCTTCTTGTTCATTTCTCAACCTCCTTCAGCAATGTGGCTTCCTTCCCCCACTGAATGTGTGCTCAATAAAATACCCACCCAATGACTTCTGTGGTAATAAATTCATCAATAAATAAATAAATAGGGCATTTTCAGTCCTTATCTTGCTTAACCTCTCCCCTATATTTAACAATATTAACTCTTTCCTCCTTAAAACTTCCTGGCGGCTCAGAGCATATGGCTCAAGTGGCTAAGGCGCCAGCCACATACACCTGAGCTGGCAGGTTCGAATCCAGCCAGGGCCGCCAAACAACAATGACGGCTGCAACCAAAAAATAGCCAGGCATTGTGGTGGGCACCTGTAGTCCCAGCTACTTGGGAGGTGGAGGCCCGAGACTCGCTTGAGCCCAGGAGTTGGGAGGTTGCTGTGAGCTGTGATGCCATGGCACTCTACCCAGGGCAACAGCTTGAGGCTCTGTCTCAAAAAAAAAAAGAGGAAAAAAAAAGAACTTTTCCTGGCATCTATAACATCATACTCTCTTGCTTTTTCTCCTTCTTCTTTGCCCTCAATCACATTTCTTGGTTCCTCTTCTGTTATCTAATCTCTGTAAGGTGGACATTCTCAGGACTAGGATATATATACTCACTCCCTAAATAATCTCCTTCATTCACTTGGCTTTAATTACCATCTCCATGGCCACGTCTTCCCTGGGCATGACTGATGACAATCTCCATTTCATCAGTTTGTTTTGTTGTCCTTTTCCTTTAAATCTTGGACTTTCAACCCTACCTATGATTCAGTAGGGTTTGGTACTTAAGTGTGACACTGACCGGTAAATTAGTACCAGCATTCTAGTTTCTGGCCACTTTTTTAAAAGTTTATTCTGATTGCTGTATTATATTGGAAAAGTTTTAAACAACCAAACTAAAGCTATGTGAAAGTTCAGTTTGAAGTAGAGGAAAAGTTACTAGAAAGTAGCAGTACCTTGCTGCCTTCTCTGATAGTAGAAATCTATGCTCCCCATGATGCTTAGCACATTAAGAATGAGTGTGCCGTTCCTCATATGTGAAAGGAGGACTCTGTGTCCTCCCTCTGTGTAAGACACATGCTTTGCATGGTTTTTCTATTAGTGGGGCACCCCATAGTCTTAAACTGTGCCCCTTATGACTGACAGCTCATTTGTAAAAAAGTTCATAGGGATAAGGGGTGAACTTCACGGCTATGGAAACATAAGATTGTCCTCTATTGGAGGCTAATTAGCCCACAAAGGTGATGGAATGGACCTATAGCTTGGGCCTTAATTGGCATTCTACTCTCATCAAACAACTCTTTATAACCCATATTTATAGCTTTCTAGCCTACACATAGTCTATACATAGATGCATATTTTACCCCCAGCTAGCTAGAGATATATTCTTTGTAAATGCTATATAGATTTGTATTTCCTTTCTTTACTTATCCTGGCTCGAATTCTTTTCTGATGGATTTATTCTATCTTCACGAGTATGAAAATAATCCTTTGTAGCCTGAATTACCCCTTCCCTGCTGTGACTTCATGACCTGTGCTGTCACAGGACATTACCATGGTGGCATCGCCATTGCATCGCGATTGGACTCATGCACCTCTCAAATGCTTGGGGCTTTTTCCAGGGGTTTCAGAGCGGGGTTTTTGTTCATTTGTTTGCTTCTTTTCCAGAATGTGGAAAGTCTAGGTACAGAAAGGCTTTAACCTGCCAGTTGATTTGAAGTATTTCCCCCTGCGCAGGACCATGTACATCATGCCAAGCTGCATTATATTCTGTACTGTGTACAAAAAAGAAGTTTGCTTTTTTTTAAAAAAAAAAAAAAGAAAGATGGAAATTTTCCTCAGCCCCAAATGATAAGACACCTCAGTATTGAGCAACTGCTCTTTTTAAAAAGTATTAAGTATTTCAAAAATACATGAACATACAGAGAAAAATATAACAAGGTTATACCCACTACCCAGCTTAAGAAATAAGGCATGACCACTACAATTGAAGCTACCTTTGCACTTCTCCATCCCAAGGATTTCACAGTCTCAGATTTGGTCTTAATAATTGCCATGTATATCTATATACATTTACTACATACATACAGAAATAGTATCATTTTGTAGGTACCTTCTGCAATTTGTTTTCTTAGCTCAATATTATGCTTATGAGATTTATCCTTGTTAATAGATGTAGCTCTAATTCATTTATTTTTACTGGTATAGAGCATTCCAGGGCCTAACGATATTGCAATTTATATCTCTGTTCTCCTCCTTTTTGATAGCTAAAGTTTTAATTCTTGTTACCAAGACACACTCCCTCTTCACCTCATGTTGAGCAATAGTTTGCTTTTGTAAACACAAAACATACCCAAAAAAGCAGGCTTCCCTGTACTAGTGATCTACAGTGAGTATGGGGTGTAAAATGTAGATTCAGTCTCTCATTTAGTCAAGATCAAGGTTTCTCATTCTCCACATTTTTGATGTTTTGGAATGGATACTTCTTTGTTGGGGGAAGAGGGGGCTGTCTTGTGCACAGGGAGATGTTTAGCAGTATCTGGGGCCTCCGTCTATTAGATGCCAGTAGCCCTTCCCATGTTATCACAACAAAAATGTCTCCAGAAATTGTCAGCGTCCCCAGTTGGGAACTACTGGTCAAGATGTGCTGAGAACCCACTACATGTAAAGCACTTTAGTAGGTACTGTGGGAAGATAGAAAATGAACAAACACTGAAAAAAAAAAGTATATTTATTCAGAGATGTGTATTGAGTACCTACTATGTGCAAAGTACACTGTGCTAGGTAGGCATTGGGATTTTGGTAACCCTATCCTCAGAGAGTTCACAGTTTATTTAATGGGGTGAGGAGCAGCAGGAAACTATAAACCTAAAATTATAATGCAGTACCTAAAGGGCAAAGCTGGACTGATGCTTTGCACATGGGGGAATAGTTTGGAAGACCACTTACACCAGCCTGATGTGAGAGTGGTCAGTGAAGGTTTCCTGGAAGAAGTCATGGTTTCTCTGAGCCTTAAAGAATCAGTAGGAATTAGCTAGACCAAAAAGGTAGAAAGGCATCCCAAGCAGAAGAACAGCATAAGCAAAATCAAAAAGTCTAGAATCAATAGATATATGCAAAGGAAACACAAGGAAGCTTGTGTTGCTGCAGCATAAATGAAAGAAAAAAGTGATGATGATAACTGGACTAAAAAGATGATGTATTAGTTAGGGCTGCCATAACAAAGCACCACAAACTGAGTAGCTTAAACAACAGAAATTTATTGTCGCACATTTCCGGAGGTTAGAAATCTGAGATCGAACTGTCCACAAACTTGGTCCCTTCTGAGAGATGTGAGGAAGAATCTGTTCCATGCCTCTCTTCCGGTTTCTGGTGCTTTACTGGCAATCTCTGGTATTTCTTGGCATATGGAAGCATAGCCCCAATCTCTGCCTTGATTTTATACAGCATTCTCCCCATATATGTGTCTCTGTGTCCAAATTCCCCCTTATAATAGGACACCAATTGCATTTGATTAGGGCCCACCCTAATGGCCTTAACTAATTACATGTGTAATGATGTTATTTCCAAATTGGGACACATTCTGAGGTACGAGGGATTAGAACTTTGACAGAAGAATTTTGGGTTACACAACTCAACTCATGATAGATGGGTAGGGACAAGAACAAAGGCCTCATGAGTCATGTTAAAGAATTTGGGCTTGGCTCAGCGCCTGTGGCTCAAGCGGCTAAGGTGCCAGCCACATACACCTAAGGTGGCAGGTTCGAATCCCCAGCCCGGGCCCGCCAAACAACAATGATGGCTGCAACCAAAAAATGGTCGGGCGTTGTGGCGGGCGCCTGTAGTCCCAGCTACTTGGGAGGCTGAGACTGGAGACTCGCTTGAGCCCAGGAGTTGGAGGTTGCTATGAGCTGTGATGCGATGGCACTCTACCCAGGGGGATAGCTTGAGGCTCCGTCTCCAAAAAAAATAATAATAATTTGTGCTTTATCCATTAGCTAATCACCTTTCCAGAAGCTCTGGCATTCCCTACTCCATGATTTTTGGTGGCATTACTCAAATCATTTTTTCATCCTTTTTAGGCTGAATAATATTCCACCATATGGATATACCACATTTTTTTATTCAGATGTTGATGGGCATTTGAGTTGTTTCCACATTTTGGCTATTATGAATAATGCTACCATAAACACTCATGCCTGATGTCTTTGTGAACATATGGTTTCAAAACACTTGTGTGTATACCTAGGAGTAAAATTGCTGAGTTATATGGGATATAACTCTGCCCCAATATAATCTGCAGGAATGTTTTGAGGGTTTGCCAGACTGTTTTCCAAAGTGGCTGCATCATTTTACACACCCATCAACAATGTGTTGGGGTTCTAATTTCTTCATATCCTCAGTAACCCTTATTGTTATCAGTCTTTTTTTATTATAGACATCCAAGTGGGTGGGAAGTAGTATCTCACTGTAGTTTTGATTTGTATTTTCCTAGTAACTAGTAATACTGAACATGTTTTCATGTGCTTACTAGCCATTGGTATATCTTCTTTTAAATTTTTTTTAATTTCAAAATATTAAGTGAGTACACATGTTTTTATTACATGGATCAATTATGTAATTCTTGAGTCATGGGTATAAGTGTGCCCATCAACCAAATAGTGTGCCATTTTTGAATAAATGTCTATTCAGATCTTTTGTCCACTTTTAATTGAGTTGTTTTTTATTATTGAGTTATAAGAGGTCTTTGTATATCCTATTATGCTTTTGAAAAGAGAGAAGGTAGGTAAGAGGAAGAGAAAAGGACGTTCTTAGGAGGGGAAGTCTCATGGAGTTGTATACAGACATACACAGCAGGTTTTATTATTTGACTCAAGAGGAGAGTCCGAGTCAGAGAAAAACATGCTGAATTGTATTAAGGATGGGTCCTTTAAGGTTATGGCCAAGACTAAGTAATGGCAGCACTTGTTTGTTCTTTGGAGGTTGGTAATGCAGGGCTGAAAACTTTTAAGACCTGTTATCAAAGATTTATTCTGAGTAGTCATTCATTTTAATAAAAGCATCTTTCAGGGAAAGAAAGCCCATATTTACTAAGATTTGAAATCAAAAAATGGGACTCCTTGTTACAGAATGCAATGATTGCTTTTTAGTTTTATTTTCCTTTGCCCCTTTAGCAATGTTTGACCTGGTTTTGCACTCTTGCCTTGTTAAATTCTTCTTTCCTATGGTTTCTGGAACATCATGACCTCCTTGTTCTCCTACTTTTCTGGCTATCTTGATTAATCGTCTCAGATCCCACTTTTTCTGTCCATACCCTAACATAGAAAGCGTAAATGTCACATTAGTTTACTCAGAACAAGTTTTAGGGCACTAACATTTACTAGTGCCTACTGGGGTCCTCAAACGTTTTAAACAGGGGGCCAGTTCACTGTCCCTCAGACCATTGGAGGGCCAGACTGCGGGCCCCTGGACGAGTCGGCTGCTAAGCAGGACAGGTAGCGGCAGCAAAAACACCCAGAGGGCCGGATAAATGTCCTAGGCAGGCTGCATGTGGCCCGCGGGCCACAGTTTGAGGAAGCTTGGATTCTATGCGCTGTTTTTTAGGAACTGAAAATACAGCAGTAAACTCTTTCATACATGGAACTTATATTCTAAGTCAGAGAAAAGCAATGGCACTAATAGTAAATACATATAGCACTTACTGCTATCCTAATTACTACTCTAAGGTACCAATCTCAGAAACACAAACAAATAGGAACCTGGACATAGTCTTCACATAAATCCTATGATATAGATACTTTTATTATCCTAGTTTGACGAATAAGGAAGCTGAAGCACAGAGATGTCAAATGGTTAACTCAGGATTTGAAGCCAGTTTATAACTTGAGTCCATGTTTTTAACTAGCACTCTACTGCCTCAGAGCAATAAACAAACATATCATGCATGTATGGGTATGTATATATACAGGGCAAACATAAAGTTCACGTGCAATTTAACCCTAACTCACCCCATAATCAACTCTCACCTGGACAACAGAAATAGCTTGGTTACCCTAGTTCCAGTCTATTTCCCACACTACTTCCAGGGTAATCTTCCCTAAATCCAAATTGGATCAGGGAGAAACTCAATGGTTCTCAGTGTTTCTCAATTGAATCTTTTACATAACTTAAGGACTTTAACAATCTACTCTCTATCTTACAGTCTGCTATTATACCACCCCTTGTTCTTGATCATTCTGCTCCCAGCCAACCTAAATGATTTGCATTGTCCTTTAAACACCAAGTTCTCTCATGTATCCTTCCTTTATCTTCTCCAGGCTAATCCTTACTTATCCTTGGTTCTCTGTCAAAATCCAAACTGTTCCTCTGCCTGAACTCTTCTTTTCCTTGTTCCTTCTTGCCCTTGGAATTTCCAAACATTCCTAAAGATTCAATTTAGTCTACACCAATTTAGTTTTTGTATGCCAAAGGGCTAGCTGATTTGTTTTTTCTAGGCCCGGTTCTCAACCAGGTTTGCCCTTCTTCCCAGGGGTCATTTGTCAATGTCTAGAGACATTTTTGGTCGTCACAACTAGAAGAGAGGTGCTACTTGCATCTAGTGCAGTGGTTCTCAGCCTTCCTAATGCCGCAATGTATTTTCATTTTTAAAAAGGGGTAGCGACCCACAGATTGAGAACCACTGATCTAGTGGGTAGAGGGCCAGGAGACTGTTAAATAAATACCCTATGTGCACAGGACAACCCACACAACAAAAATGTATCCAGCCCCAAGCATCAACAGTACCAAAGCTAAGAAACCCTGCCATAGGATAAGCAAAGTCCTTCATCTATGGCGTACTTTTGAGCCTTATTTCTCTTATGCTAAACTACAGAGCTGCCAGTGAAATTTAGTCTTGTCTTCTGGAGTTTAAGATAATGGTGAAGAGGAAAAAAAGGAGTCCTAAAGATAAAGTCCTTGTGGGGTAGAAGGTTTCACTTATTCTTGCTGGATGAGAAAAACACATTTGAATATAGGCTAAAACCCATATTTGGGGAAAAGTTCATTTACAAAGAGATAAGCCATTTTACAAATGGCCCAAAGGGCTTTAACTAAATTCAGAGAACACTTTAGAGCTACTATATTTGACTTAAGCTAAGCAAACCAGACAAACTCCTGTAAAAGTGCAAAAAGAAAAGGGAAATGATACATTTTTGAGATATTTCTGTATGCAAACATTGTGCAAAGTGTTTTACAAGCAATATCTCTTTTTTTTTATTTCAGAGTAATATGAGGGTACAAACAATTAGGTTATAATGTTTGCATTTGTTAGGTAAAGTCCTTGTTATAGTGTGTTCCACACCCAGGAGGGGAGGAGGAAGGGAGAATTGATGTTCTTCTACTTTATGGGAGCAATGTAAAGGCCTAGGGTGCATTATCTCTTTTAATAATTACAATAGCATTCTAAATTGCCACTGTTACTATCTCCACCTTACAGATGAGGAAACTGTGGCTCAGAGAAATTAAATAGCACATTAATGTGAAGTGAGGAAATAAGAACTTAAATCCAATGTCTTTTTATTATACCATACTAGAATGATTCAGAGCCCAAGGCACATCAAAATCATTCTTAAAGCAGAAGATGCCCTTTAATATTTTCAACATTTTGTTTACTCCACCAAACTTAAAAAGATAAATCAGTTTGGCATCCACTCTGAATACAATTAACCCTATGTTTGATTCTTCATACTTGAGTAGGACCTATCTTCATTTGGTGTATTTGCATTTGGGGACACCATAGTCCAATAAGATCTTACCCAAGCTGGGAATCAAAAGGTGTGATTCTCACTATTCCCTGGTTTCAAATCTGCAAAATGATAAGGTTTGATTGTGTTAATAATAGGAAATGATAAATGTGATATATCCCACATATAGCCCTTTCTAATATGCATCTTCAGAGTACCTTTTCAGGCCAATACTCCCCAGCCAAAGGCCTCTGGAAGTCAATCTTCCTTTCTCTCTTTCCAAAAGTACTACCACTTTCTTTATCCCCGTGAGGTTCTCAATATTCTCCTTCCCCCATTCTTTGGAGTGGGACACAATCTCAATATTCCAGAAAACAATCACAGGAATTCTTTTTATATAACCAGTTATAGCACTACCAAGCTACCTTTCCTTTATAGCAATGGTTCTTAACCTTCCTAATGCTTCGGCCCTTTAATACAGTTCCTGTGGGTCACGACCCACAGGTTGAGAACCACTGCTTTATAGGATGTGACTATTTTCATGATATAGACTCAGAGAAAAATATGGACTGTGCAATTTTTCTGTCATTATTAACAACACCACCAATGACTATTCTAGCACCATACATAACATTTCATAGGGATGAGGGCCATTGTAACAAGAGTGTGCATGTTCTATAATGCCTCAATTATTCAATCATCGACAGTTGCCCTAATACAAAGGGCAATTTGTGCTGATACTGTAGCGTATAGTGTAACCATCACATACCACAACCTGCATTACTAGCCTTATCCCCACTCCATTTCTATCTACTTTAATATTAATATTACAAGCTTCATCTTAAGGATTTTTTTTTATTTCTTATAGCATAACTGTGTACATTAATGCAATCATGGGGTACAGTGTGCTATTTTCATATAAATTTTGAAATACTCTCATCAAACTGGTTAACATAACCTTCATGTCATTTTCTTAGTTATTGAGTTGAGACATTCATACTCTGCTTTTAGAAAAATTCACTTGTACCCTTGTAAGATAAACCATAGAGGTGACCCCATCAGTCTCCCTCTGCGGGGGGGGGGGGGGGGGGGGGGGGGCGCGGCGCGCCGCGCCCCCCCCCGCCCCCCCCCAACCCCCCCGCACACCCAGCACCAAAAAACAACCCAACAAAAAAACAAAAAAAAAACAAAAAAAAATAAAAAATGAATAAAAAAAAAAAAAGAAAAAAAAAAAAAAAAAAATAAAAAAAAAAAAAAAAAAAAAAAAAAAAAAAAAAAAAAAAAAAAAAAAAAAAAAAAAAAAAAAAAAAAAAAAATTAAATAAAAAAAAAAAAAAAAAAAAAAAAAAAAAAAAAAATATAAAAACGAAAATAAAGAGCCTGTGGTTAAGGTATGCTTATATATTGACATTTTCTCTTCTTAGAAAAACTAATAGGGTCTCATGAACTAGTTCAAATTCAGAAACAACAGACATCTTACAGTTTCTTTTTATTTTTTTTCTTT
>CAUYQV010143938.1:0-10626 GCA_963574575.1 Galagoides demidoff
TCCATGGACTGATGAGAAAAATGTGTACTCAGTTTTGTTAGGATGAAAAGTTCTGTAGATGTCTGTTAGGTCCAAAAGTTGGATAGTTAAATTTAAATCTAAGATTTCTTTGCTCAACTTCCTTTTGGAGGATCTGTCCAGCACTGCCAAAGGAGTGTTGAAATCTCCCACTATGATGGAGCTGGGAGAGATCAAGCTGCTCATGTCAGTTAGAGTCTCTTTTATAAATTGAGGTGCATTCTGATTGGGTACATAGATATTGATAATTGAGATCTCATCATATTGAGTATTGCCCTTAACAAAAATAAAGTGGCCATCTTTATCTTTGGTGACTTTTGTTGGTTTAAAACCTATTGTATCTGTGAATAATATTGCAACACCTGCTTTTTTCTGCTTTCCATTAGCCTGAAATATCGATGACCATCCCTTCACCGTGAGTCTATATTTGTCTTTTAAGGTAAGGTGAGATTCCTGAATACAACAAATATCTGGTCTGAGTTTCTGTATCCAATCAGCTAATCTATGTCTCCTTAGAGGCCAATTTAAGCCATTCACATTGATAGAAATTATTGCTAAGCCTGGTGAAATTTTGGGCATTGAGTTGCTCAAAAGTCCAGTAGACATTTTCAATCCTTCTGCCATTGTGGAAGTTGGAATTTGATCAAAAGTTTCTGGGTGGGATTACTTTTGTGGTGGAGGAGTGCACTGGTCATTATGGAGGATAGGTTTGAGAATTTCCTGGAGAGCTGGTTTAGTTATAGCAAATTTCTTCAATGTGTGAATGTCATTAAAGTATTTAATTTCTCCATCATAGATGAAACTCGGTTTAGCTGGATACAGGATCCTGGGTTGAAAGTTATTTTGTTCTAGGAGATTAAAAGTCAATGACCATCCTCTTCTAGCCTGAAAGGTTTCAGCTGAGAGATCTGCAGTCATCCTAATACTCTTCCCCTTGTAAGTTATGGTTTTCTTACGTCTAACCACTTTCAAAATTTTCTCTTTCATCTTAACTTTCGTGAAATTAATTATGATGTGTCTGGGGAATGTCTTGTTTGGGTTGAGTCGTGCTGGGGTTTTGAAGCTATCTGCTATCTGAATTTCAGAATTTCTTGGCATGTCTGGAAAGTTCTCTTTCATAATTTCATGAAGAAGAGCTTCTGTGTTTTGTGAAGCAACTTCATCGCCTTCAGATATTCCTATAAGGCGAATAATAGTTTTCTTCGAATTATCCCAGAGTTCTCTGAGAGAATGATCTGTTTTTACTCTCCATTTCTCTTCATCTTTGAGTGCTTGGGTGTGTTCAAAAGCTTTGTCTTCAATGTCAGAGATCCTTTCTTCTGCCTGTTCCATTCTGTTATCAAGGTATTCTACTGTATTTTTCAGGTCTTTGAGAGCTGCAAACTCTTGCCTCAATGTTTCAAAATCTTTGGTCATATTATCTTTGAAATTGTTGAATTCTTGAGGCATCTTTTGAATAATTTCTTGAAATTCTAATTCCCTCCTTTCCTCCATTCTGTTAATCTTATTTGGTATTCAGATTCTGAACTCTGATTTCTGTCATCTCAGCCATCTGTTTATGGATGGGATCTTCAATTGCATCTGCACTTTCCTTGGGGGAGTTGATCTACTTTGGTTATTCATGTTACCTGAGTTTTTCCACTGATTCTGCCCTATGGTGAATTTACACTGTTTGGAGTCTGTACCAGAACCGTTCAGCCAGTGGCTGCCTCTGGAGATGTCAGCTTCTTCTGGTTGCCTGGAGAGGTAGAGCGTGGTCTGTCCAAAGAAGCCTCAGGGGTGTGGGCCTTATTGTTCCTGCTGCTGTGGCTACTGATCTTTGACTTGGGGTATCTCTATTCTAGTGTGGTTCCCTCTCAATTGACCATCCTCTGGTGATTCTCTGGCTGCCTCAGGGGGTGCAGAGAGCTCATGGCTCTGGCAGTTCTGCGACTGTCCGGGGTGGAAGCCTGGGGCTGTGATCAGCTCTGTAGCTGTAGGCAGAACCACTCTGAAGCAGGAACCTGGAGTAGTGATCGGTTCCACCACTGCCCATGGAACATGCGTGGCTGGTAGCTGTTTATGGGCTTCTCAGCAGGAGCCTGGAGCAGGGATCAGCTCTGCCAGCAAAATGAGCAGCTCTAGCAGGTAATGGGCTGAGAAAGCTGGGATTGCTGCACCCGGAGAACGTGTGGCTGTAGCAGGTCTCCAGCTATTAGGGCTGGGACTGGGCGCTTGGTCCCGCAGGGGTGGGGGAGGCTGCTCTTGGGCTTCCCCTTACTATCTCTGTAGGCAAGGGGGGAAGGGTGAACTGGCAATTCAAAATGGCAGTGAAAACTTTTGTTCAATTTTTCTGCCTGTCGAGAGAGAGTGTTTGGGATTTCAGCAGGGGCCTTCTAGGGGAGTAGACCCCCCCTTCCTGTAGCTCTCACACATGGGATGAGATACGAGGTCCTCAATTCACTGCTCACCTGTATAGAACTTACAGGAGCAGACAAAGAGAAAAACACAACTTTCTTGGGGGAGGGGACAGACACTTTTCCTTTCGGATATATTATGTACCTGTAGTTTGTTTTCTTTGAGTCACAACTTGCCTCAGCAGAGGTGTCCTGGCTGGCCTGTCCTCTTCTCTCCTGGCTGGGCTACCAGTCATCAACTTTATTGGGTATTTTCTGGAGATTATCCTTCCCTCTGGATGGGAGCTTCTGTTGGAGGCTGGCACCTGTCAGCCATCTTGCCCCTCTCCCTTCTGTTTGATTTTAAACAGAGAAAATAAAAGGGGTTATAGCTTCCCCCCCCCCCAAAAAAAAAAGAAAAGAAAAGAGTGACTAATTTTCACATAAATAAAGATTTTCTATTATTCTCTTCTGGGACGTAGGAAATAGGGAAAAGGTGAGGGACAACTGACCTGTTGGATCTGGGTTCTCATGCTTGAGAAAGGTTTGGATTTTAATCAACTTTCAGGGGAAAACCTGTGCAAGGGAGCAGGATGAGTCAGAAATGTTACTTTCAGGCTTCTAGTTCCATCTTTTTTGCAGCCACATAGACTGCAACGATGAAGGCTATTCCAGGTCACTCACATACTCACAGTGTGAATGTCTTTTGTAAATTCTTGCTCTAATTTCTTCTGCTTATGTCGTGACTCTTTTTCCAAAGAGAGAAATGTGTTATTTTTTTTAAAGGTTATTTAAACTATTCATGTGTGGTAGTGATGGTGGGACATCTGTTTAAATGTGCACATTATTTTAATACAGTATAATATTTGCTTTGTGGATAAGTCACCTTTGGGAAATACTTTATTATGACCTTATGTTCATAATATATCTTAATCTCTTCATGGTAAGTTAAATTGCTTAGTAATTTCTATATTTAATATTTATACTTTTTCATTTGTTTTAAACCTTGTTCATGTAAAATAGAAAAATTATACTCCAGTTTAGTTTATCTCCTTTTGGTCAGCTCTGAGATATTCAAATCTGTCTATTTATATCCAATCTGTTTTCTATTATATTATCCATTTACTGCTCAATGTTATCATAGTAGAAAAGTGAATCATGAGCAAAGGAGGTACAGAGTGGGCTGTGTAAACAAACATGAAACTGAGTAAGAAAACACACCACAAGATCAGGTAGTTGTAAGGGTCACAGAATGTTAGCGTAAGGAAAGTGAGACATAAGCAGAGAAAATAGGAAAGCAAGCAAGCAACATAAAAAGAAATGAGATACTGAGTATCTTTTTTTTTTTAATCTATTAAATCATAGCTGTGTACATTAATGCAATCACGGGGTATAGTGTGGTGTTTTCATATACAATTCGAAGTACTCTCATCAAACTGGTTAATGTAGCCTTTGTGTCATTTTCTTAGTTATTAAGACATTCTTGCTCTGATTTTTAGAAATATTCACTTGTACCCTTGTAAGATAAACCATAGAGGTGACCTCACCAATCACCCTCCCTCCACCCACCTACCCCTGCCCCTCCCCTTCCCCTCCCCCCTCCCCATATTCTAAGGCTATAATTAGGTTATATCTTTCCTATGAAAGCTATGATTTAGTTTCAAATTAGGGCTGTGTACATTGGATACTTTTTCTTCCTTTTTTTTTTTGGCGACAGAGTCTCACTGTGTCACCCTGGGTAGAGTGCGGTGGCATGACAGCGCACAGCAACCTCAAACTCTAGGGCTTAAGTGAGTCCCTTGCCACAGACCCCCCAGTAGTTGGGACTACAGGCAACTGCCACAACACCCGGCTATTTTTTCTTACAGTTGTCATTGGTGTTTAGCTGGCCCAGGCTGGGTTCGAACTTGCCAGTCTTGGTGTATATGGCTGGCACAGTAACCACTGTGTTATGGGCACTGAGCCAGAGTAAGAGTATCTTGTAACAATAACAAGATAAAAGTAACTACAACTATCACAAAAAACAATAGAAACAACACAAGACACATTGTACATTATAGTTGTCCCCCTTTCCCCTCCCTACCCCAAGACATATCTCGGCCTAACCACATAAAGTGAAAAACTCCCTTCCTGACAGCAGAGAGGAAACAACATCCCTGTTATCTAAGAAAAAATAAAGGAAGAGACAACGGACAAGGTCAGGAAGGAGGAGAGACCTACAAGAGAAAAGGGGATGGCACGGGGATGTACTCCAGTGCCACTGTCCTCTGAGATGTGTGCCCACTCCTATCTCTTTCAGAGTGTACTATCGCTTACTGATTAGAAACTCAAAGAGAATCCAGTGCCACTGTCCACTGAGACTTCTGCCCACTCTTAACCCTGTTTAAGAGTGAACTTCCACTTTGGCAAACTTTGCTGCTTACTGCTTTAAAGCTGTCTCTTGCTTTTATTTTTTGATTCTGAAAAAGACAGAACTGAGGAGTTCAACAGCCAGTTGGTCGGAAAGCAGGTAAATAAAAGGTAACAATTATATGAATATATGTAAGGTTGTTTTACACCTTTTTCTCCTTATAATATAGGTTTCTGGGTTCATTTCTTTTTTTTTTTCTTTTAAATATGGAATGCTTTATGAATTTGCGTGTCATCCTTGCACAGGGGCCATGCTAATCTTATTCAATTTTAGCATATGTGCTGTTGAAGCAAGCACTATTTCTTTTTTTTTTTTTTTCAGAATTTTATGGGGGTACGTACATTTTGGTTAAATAGTTTGCTTTTGTGTGAATAAGACCAGAATTACAGATGTGTCCTTGTCTCAGAATGTGTGCTGTATACCCGTGCAATGTACCCGTTCAGTGGGAAGTGATCCGTGTCCTTCCCCTCCTCCCCCCTTCTTCAATTGTGTTGAATTTTGCTTCCGTATGAGCACATAGGTGTTGATCAACTAGTTTAGTATTGAGTATGTGTGGCTTTTGTTTTTCCATTCTTGAGATACTTTGCTTAGGAGAATGCTCTCCAGATCCATTCAGGTTGTTAGAAAAGATACTAGAGCTCCATCTTTTTTATGGCTGCTAGGTTCATTTCTTTATCTCAAAGTTCACGACTGAGATTAGCCAAAATCTCTTGACCTTGGTATTGACTAAATCTGAGGGTTGAAGTCAGGAGACTATAGTGAGGGGTCTGTAAAATCTTCCAGCTGCCCAGACCTCAGCGAAGCTCCCTGCAGTTTTTATTATTTTTTCCAACGTCCCTTCTTCTCCAACAAAAGCCCTATCCCAGAAGCAGCAGTTAAACTTTTTTAATCATCATGAGAGGAAAGAGTTATCTGAATTGATAGAAATTTAGGTTAAAAACTAGGAAATATGACATTTTGTTATCCTAGCTGTCTTATTTCAAGCAAATGGGTTTGCAATAAAAGCTCTGGGTGAGAAAGCCAACCTGATAGTTGCCTTACAGTATGATGGGCTCTGTGTAAGAATCTCTATTTATATGGAAGACACACATCTTATTGGATTGCTTATTCCATTTGTTATTGTCTTTTTAACTTTGTAATTTGAAATGCTTTGAGGTTGACAGCAATAATGCAACAGTAGCACAGAGAGTTCACCATTTTCTTTAGTGTCAGTAACTAACATGGCCATGGTATGCTTGTCAAAACTGAGAAATTACCATTGGTGCAGCACTATTAACAAACTATGGAATTTACTTGGATTCCTACTATTGGTTTTGAAAATTTAAAATTAAATGCTTTTAGAAAAATGCAGAAGAGTTTAAGTGGAAGCTAGAATTCCCTGTTCTCCGTCTTCTCCATCAAACCAGCTCCCCAGGAGTAAACAGTGTTCTTTATTTCTTTATTTATCTTTCTAGACCAGCGCTGTCCAATACAAATATAGTGAAAGATAAATGTGTAATTTTGAATTTTCAACAAGCCACATTCAAAAAAATAGAAACAGGTGAAATTAATTTTAAGAATATATTTATTTAATTCACATAAAGAATTTAAACAACTGTCGTTTCAACATGAAGTACATATAAAAATCATTAGCGAGAGACTTTATGTTCTTTTTTTCACTGTAAGTCTTAAGACTTAGTTTATATTTTATACTTATAGCACATCTCAATTACTTTGTTTTTATTTGTGTAAATGTATGGGGTATAAGTGTGATTTTCCTACATGGATATATCTGTGTAGTGGTGAAATCAAAGCTTTTAGGGTATTGAGCACTTGAATAATGTACATTGTACCCATTAAGTAATTTCTCACCCTTCACTCCCTCTCAACTACCCCTACTGTTCACAGACTCATTCCACACTCTGCCACATTTTACCTAAAATAGCCATGTATAGCTTGTGACTACAGGATTAGACAGCAGTTCCAAACTATTGTCCATTCTCTCTGTCTCTGTCCGTCTCAACACAGAAACAGATACACATCGTAGCTTACTTTTTTTTTTTTTTGATTCTTTGTAAAAGACCATAGATCCATGTCAGAATACTTGAGAGAATACTCTTTATTTAGATAACTATGTAATATTAAATAGAAAAAAGATGTGTATTCTATTAAGCCATTTCTCTATATAGATATTTAGGTTATTTTTCTATTTCAAATAAGGCTATAAGGAACATCTGTTATACAAAAAATTATGTGCATTTGTGTACTTTCAAGGCATAGAGTTCTAGATATGGAATTGCTGTGTCAAAGGGTATAACCCTGGTGGAAGTATTATGACTATAAAATAATAATATATACTTTAAACAAATTGCCAACAACTGCATAGCTAAATGTGTACTATTTTCAAAGCAATTGTTTTAGAAAAGCAAATTTTTAATCCAGCATGTTCCTTTCACTAAAAATAATTTGGTTTTGCTTTTAAAAATTTGACTTAAGAACAAATTTGAATAAAAAACAACAAACAAAGCAAGAAGACCTAGGTCTGTGACTCTTAAATGACATTTTCTTTTTAATCACAGTTATTTTTTTCACCCATCCATCTTTTCCTCCTTCCTCCCTTCATTCCTTCCTTCTATCCAAGAAACATCTTCCTATTCCACCTTTTCTCATCTTTCAGTTTCCAGTTTAAATTTCATCTAAGAGCTCTCCTTGACCTCCCCATCTAAAGTAACCATCTGCCTGTCTCTAATTCGGTTTATTTCCTGTACAGTTTATCCTAACTTGAAATTCTCTCATTTGTTCACATTTTTTTTTTTCATTTGTTTCCCCCAACCCAACTAGAAAGTAACCACCGTCTTTAATGTCCCACCTTAGGGCCCCAGTACACTATTTGTAGTGGGTATTAAAGAAGTGAATGGATGAATGAATGCTTGCTAAATTGCAAACTGAAGCTGGGACACAGGTGCCACAAACATAGTTTCATAGTTTTTTCTATGAAAGTTAGAATGTACAAACAAATGGTTACAATAAAAGGCAACGGGCATAGCAGACCTGCATGTCAATTCTGAATAATATAGGAAAGGGTTTTCTGGTGATGTCTTTATTTTTTTTATTTTTTTCTGATAATACAAATTCTTAGCTTTAATATTTGCTTAACTTAACTCTGTAAAATTTTCCAAGTAAGTCTCATAGAATAGGGCACACCTGGCACAAAGCAGGTCTTCAATAACTATTAATTGGCAAATGCCTGAAGTGAAGCAGGTAACTTAAATTCTAATAGTGATTCCCCAAATAAATATACATAATTGACCTTTGAACAATGCGGGCATTAGGGCTACCAACCCCTGGTTCAGTTGCAAATGCATGTATAGCTTTTGACTTCCCACTCAACTTAACTAGTAAAATAGCCTTATGGACCAGAAGCCTTATTCATAATGCAAATAGTTAATAGAAGCCTTATTCATAATGTAAGTAGTTGATCAGTGGGTGTTTTGTATGTTATATGTATTATATATTGTATTCCCTTTTTTTGTTGTTGTTGTTGTGGGACTCTGTCTCCTGGGCTGGAGTGGAGTGGAGAGCTCATAGCAACCTCAAATTCCTAGGCATAAGCAATCCCCCTACTTCAGCATCTCAGAGTGAGTCACCGTGCTGGGCCTACATACTACACTCTTACAATAAAGTAAGCTAGAGAAAAGAAAATGTTACTAAGAAATCATAAGGAAGAGAAACTATTTATTAAGTGGAAGTGGATTACCCACCATCAAGGTCTTCACCTTTGTCATTTTCACATGGAGGAGACTGAGGAGGAGGGGGAAGAGGAGACTCTGGTCTTGTCTCAGGGGTGGGAGAGGTGGAAGAAGTGGATGAGGTCTCAGGGGAGGCAGGAGAGACAGGCATGCTCAGTGTAACTTTTATTAAAAAATTTGCATATAAGTGGACCCATGCAGTTCAAAGCTATGTTGTTCAAGGGTCAACAGTAATGACCTGATTTTTTTTGGAAGAACATGTGCTTCGTAGAATAGCACTTGAGTGTTTATGAAAGACTTATTTCATAATCTTCCACCTTCTAGATGCTTGGTGATGTTTGTATTACTTTCTTTTCTGTCTTCCTGGGATAAAGAAAAAGATCATTGTAATTAGATTACAATGTAATTAGATCATTGTAAAAATATAGTGTGTCATGTGAATATGAAAGATCTCCATTTTTGTAAGAATGCAGTTTTAGGGCTTTTTTTTTGTTAAAACCTTTTATTTACATTATAAAAGCAGTACAGTACAACATCCTTGTTTTAAGATATTCAAATGATGCATAGATGTAAAACCTCAAATGGTAAGTCCCTTTTGGGTCAGCCTGCTCGTTTACCAAATAGGATATATTGAATAGTTTGGTGGGTTCTTTCCCGTGACTTTTCCAGTTAGACACATATGCTTAATAGTGTATGTATGTTGTCATTGCATTGTGTTGTTTCTGCAAAATGGGTTCCTATGAAATAGATTGTTGTGTAAATTTTCTTTCTTTTTTTTTTTTTTTTTTGAGACAGAGTCTTACTCAGTTGCCCTTGGTAGAGTGTCATGGTGTCATAGCTCACAGCAACCTCACACTTGCTGGGTTCAAGTGATCCTCTTGCCTCAGTCTCCCAAGTAACTGGGACTACAGGTGTCACCACAATGCCTGGCTATGTACTAGACACAGGGTCTTGCTCACGCTGGTCTTGAACTGTTGAGCTCAAGCAAACCCTCCTGCCTCTGCCTCCCAGAGTGTTAGGATTAGAGGCATGTGCCCCTATGCCTGGCCAAAATGTTGACATTTTTATCAGTATATATCATTGATAAGCAGAGTCAACATATTTTTGAAGACACAATGCCCACCACCAGCTCAATGCCTTGACATTGGTTTTGATAGAACTCAATGTATGTTTTACATAATTACTACCAGTATGGGCAGCTTGGCGTATGGGTCTTGTGGTGGTCTTCAGGAGTACACAGAGTCCTTTAAAAATGTTCCCCAATCTTCTTAGAATGGAAGAAACTTAATGAAAAAACAAACAAACAGGCTTGGTGCCCGTAGCTCAGCCCACATGCACCGAGGCTGGTGGGTTAGAACCCTGCCTGGGCCTGCTAAACAACAATGACAACTGAAACAAAAAAAAGCAGGTCATTGTGGTGGGTGCCTGTAGTCCCAGCTACTTGGGAGCCTGAGGCAAGAGAATTGCTTAAGCCCAAGAGTTTGACATTGCTGTGAGCTGTGACACCACAGCACTCTACTGAGGGTGACATAGTGAGACACTGTCTCAAAACAAACAAAAAAACAAACAAACAAACAAACAAAACCTCCCTGATCGTTTCTGGTAAAAGCTGAATGCTACTGAATCTTTCTGACCCACCTAACTTCCCGAAAGTGAATGTGGAGGAAGTGGAAGTGTCTCCATTCACGTGATGGTAATGCAGCAGGGTACATGAGTTAAAAGAGAAAGTTTTAATCCCAGTACAAATCTGTGCTGTTGTCTTCAAGGTCTTTAAGCAGGTTGTGTCCATTGTTTTGGTTCTGGGGGGTGAGAAGGCCTCATCATCTCATAATTCCTTAAGGAAATACTTGGCTTTACAGAGTGGTGTCCTCTAGTTTTGTGAACAGAACCTGGTCACATCCATTTTCCTAATACTCTTTTTGTTTTTTTTTTTTAGACAGAGCCTCAAGCTGTCCCCCTGGGTAGAGTGCTGTGGCATCACAGCTCACAGCAACCTCCAACTCCTGGGCTCTAGCGAGTCTCCTGCCCCCGCCTCCCAGTAGCTGGGACCACAGACGCCCGCCACAACGCCTGGCTATTTTTTAGTTGTAGCCAT
>CAUYQV010143943.1:0-14603 GCA_963574575.1 Galagoides demidoff
AAGTAGAATGATTTTGAAGTATTTATTTTTCTATTGTCTATAAGATTTGGCATGACCTGTTTGTTTGAAATTATCTGTTACTTTCACTTATAAATATTAGTTGTCTATTTTTTTGAGACTTTGGAAAAAACAAAATAAGAAGAAGTTAACTAATCAAAGTATTCTATAATAGCCATACTTCAGAAAAAACAAAATAAGAAGTTAACTAATCGAAGTATTCTATAATAGCTATACAATGTGAATATTATTTTCTTTGCATTATTATTATTATTATTGCTTAATATTTTGTTGCAGCAATTATCTGATTTCTTTTCTGAATGTATTTATCTTCATTCGTTCTTTATAAGGTTTTTGTTCTCAGTCCTTATGTTAAATATTGTTATTATCATTAAATTTAGCCTTTTTAATTCTGTGAAGGCAAAAGTGGAAACCTAATGTACACATGTAAAAGTAAGAAAAATTAATTAAAAAAATGATTTTCTCCATTGTTTATTAATGTTTTTATTATAGAAAACATGTAATAAAGTAACTACTTTTACATTAAAAGAGATAAAAGGTATTTCTAAAATAGTTCTTTTTAACAAAAGCAATTCAGCTTCTCACAATAACTGTTTTACATCATAACCTGTTAAGTATGACTCCCCTTTTCTCAGCAGTTCCTAACTGAGACACATTCTAGACTATTCCAACACAGTGTGCTTTCTGGCAGAGACTGATCTGTTTACATCCTCCCAGTCTGATATGCTAACATAAAAACTGAAACAAAAACTTGGTGACTCGTCCTCCTCCCAATTTTTCCCGAGGAATTTTTGCTTCCTTTTTCAATACTTTTTTACTGCTGGGACAAATCTCGGCTGCGGATCAAACCACCTGACTGCATGCTTTTCACCCAAGGCCATGGTCTCTCCTCTAGCTTTTGCCTGCCTTCTTCCAAGGCAAGCCAGGGTCCAGACCAGGCGTGACTTTGTTCAAAAACAGCAATACGATTCCATTTTTTAAAAATCAGTCAATTCAGTGAAAAGTGTATTTGAGACTACAGAGGTTGGTTGATACAGCAGAGCAAATGAAGTATACTGTTTTAAACTCTGATTTTACTTCTAGCTCTAACTTTAGAACATCACTCTCTCAGTTTCTCAGCTGTAAAAATGAGCATGTTACTGTCTTCTGCATAGGGTTATGTGAAGCACAAAAGGGAAGTCACCTATAAAGCATTTAGCATAGTACCTGACATTTAGCTAACACTGAAGACTGCTAGTCATTAATATTATCATTTGTTTTAATTATCTGTTGTGTAATTACCCTAGTTTCTGTAGGTCAGGAATCTGGGGGTGGCTTAGCTGGGTGCTTTGGTTCTGGGGCTGTCACAAGGCTGCAATCAAGTTATCAGCTGGGACCACGCTCGTCTCATGGGTAAATCTGCAAGTTCAGGCAAGTGGTTACCAGCAAGCTCAGTTCCTTGTGGGTTGTGGGAGTCAGGGTCTCAACCTCTCAGTAAGGTGGCCCTCCGTCCCTTGCCCTGGGGGTCTCTCTCCCTGGCAGCTCACACACGTCAGCTTGCTTCATCACTGCGAGCCGTGGGAGTGCCAGCAGGAAGGAGAGTACAAGCAAGGTGGGAATCACAGCTTTATAACCTCATCTCAGATGTGACAGCACATCACTTTTGGCACATTCTGTTCCTTAGAAATAAGTCACTAGACCCCACTTACACACAACGGGAAGGGATTACACAGGAGGAAGGAAACACAGGGACGGAGGGGCCCTGGTAGAGCTGGCCTACCACCTTTCCAGAAAAACACCAACTTTTGAGAACTATGTTATGCAGTCTTTGTAGACTTTTGTAAACCCAAATTGCAAAGTGCCCGATTAGAGCTAATGGAGCTACCTGAATTATTATCTATGTTAACATGGTGAGGAGCAGTTCATAGAAAGACTCCACCACAAGAAAGCAGGGGCTAGTGAACTCTTGTCTGATACATATATCACAAAAACAGTAGGGTGTAATTTCTTTTACAAATATAACCCAATTTTCTATCCTTGCATACATGCCTTGGCCAACTATTGAAGGAATTAGAGGCCACCCACCTCTCAGAGTCACCTTGCCCTTAGCACAAAGGAACGTAACTCCATGTTACGTCAGGATCATTTAAGCCAGAGCTGGTCCCTTGCTGTCTTTTGGCTTCTAACTTTACCTCTTAAATTCACTTCAAATCGTATATCTCCCCTATTCTTTTTCACTCCTCAAAGCCCCAGAGAATTTTTTGTTACTTAATTTCAGAAAACAATTTAGTTCTGCCTAGATCTCTCAATTCTCTTTCCAGATCACGCCTTCTATTCCCAACTTAAGAGAAATTAAAAAAGCAATTCTCTTCCTCAAAGAAATTCTTCTCCTCTATCTGAGAGGGGCAGCCAGCTTTAAAAATGGTATGATTTTTTCTAATCATATGAATTATATTTAACATTAAATATGCTTCTTGCTTTCACAATAGCCTAAATCAAAAGCGTTCACTGAGCAGGAAAAGTTAATTTATCTCCTAATTGATTTATTATATCCAATGGTGCAGTGCTGATCAAAATCTCAGAAAACTTTTAAGAAATAAAAATTGACAAGATGGTTCTAAATATACCTAGAGATACAAAAACTGGAATGACCACAATAATCTTTAAAGAAGAAACAAATTTAGAGAACCACTAAGCTAGACTAACAGATCTGTGAAAGAGAAGAGAGCCCCCAGATAAAACCACACATATAGTCACAAACTGAACAGCAACACTTTGGTCAATGACAAACTGTGTATATGATGGTGGTCCCATAATATTATAATGGAGGTGAAAATCTTCTATCATCTAATGACACAGCCAAACGCATTACTCATGTGTTTATGGGGATGCTGATGTAAACTCACTGCACTGTTAGCCTCATGAAAGTATAACACATACAACTATGTATGGCAGTGGTTCCCCGCCTTTTTGGCACCTGGGACCTGTTTCATGGAATATAATTTTTCCACGGACCAGGGGCCAGGGGTGGGTGGAATGGTTTTGATATACATCTGCAAGCAACTGATATATTATGGTCTCTGTGCAGTCCAACCTCTCTACTGATAATACCTGTATCAGCAGCCACTCCCCAGCACTAGCACCACCAGCTCAGCTCACCTGGGATCACCAGGCATTCACCTCTCATAAAGAGCACCAGGCGGTTTACAGTAGGGTTTGCACTCCTCTGAGAATCTATTGCCTCTGCCCATCTGACAGGAGGTGGAGCTCAGGAGATGATGCCAGTGAGGGGGAGTGGCTGTAAATACAGATGAAGCTTCTCCTGGTCCCTAATAGCCCACGACCTGGGGCTTGGGGACCACAGATGTACCTTACATAATACTTGATAATGATAATAAACAACTATGTTTGGGTTTATGTGTTTATTATACTATATTTTTATTATTATTTTAACATAAACTCCTAGTTATATAAAAAAATTAACCATAAAACATCCTCAGGCAGGTCCTTCAGAAGACATTCCAGAAGAAGGCATTGTGATCATCAGAGGTGACAGCTCCACGTGTATTACTTCTGCTGAAGACATCTGTGTGGGACAGATGGACAACAGTCACATGGCTGGACAACAGTCACATGGATGATTCTGAGCTTGTGTGGGCCTAGGCTAATGTTGGTGCTTGTGTCTTAGTTTTAACAAAAAAAATGTTTTTTGAAATACAGCATATTTTTAAAGTATAAAAAACCTTAAGGAGTATGAATATAAAAGAGAAAATAAAATTCAAGAAAATAAAATTTTGTACAACTGCATAACCATACAATGTGTTTGTGTTCTAAGGGTTTCTTACAGAAGAGACAAAAAATTTAAAAATTAAAAAGTTTATCAAGTAAAATAGTAGGCTAAGATTAATTTATTATGGTCAAAGAACTTTTAAGTCAATTTAGTGTCATCGAAGCATACTGTGTGTATGACGTCTACAGCAGTGTACCGTGATGTCCTTGACCTTCACCTTGACTTGCCACTCACTCTGTGACTCACCAAGAGCAACTTCCTGTCCTATAAGCTCCATTGTGCCCTAGACAGAGGCCCCAGTTTTTAATCTTTTCTATTGTATTTTTACTGTTCCTTTTCTATATTTAGATACAGAAATTCTTGGGTGTTACAATGTCCTATAGCATGTGCTGCCTGAGTTTGCAGCCTAGGAGCAATCGGCTATGCCACATAGCCTGGGTGTATGGTAACTGTACCCTCTGTGTCTGTGTAAGTACCCTCTGTGGTGTGCACACAGTGACAGAATCACCCAATGACTCATTTCTCAGAATGTGTCCCTCTTGCTAAGTGATGTGTTAAGTGTATACGGATACTTGAATTTCAAAAATTCATCCACAAAAATCAATGAAGAAAGGAAGGTTTTTATAAACAATACAGGGTCTGGGTACATTGTCTTATGCCTGTAATCCTCGCATTTGGGGAGGCCAAGGCAGGAAGATTACTTAAAGCCAGGAGCTTGAGATTAGCTTGGGTAACATAGTGAGACTCTGTTTCTACAAAAAAAATTTTTTTTAATCCATCAGGCATAATGGTATATACCTGTAGTCCCAGCTACCCAGGAGGCTGAGGCAGATGGTCACCTGAGCCCAGGAGTTTGAAGTTTCAGTGAACTATGATCAGGCCACGGCACTCTACCTGGGTGGCAGAGCTACATCTTTTCTATTTAAAAAAAAATTTTTAAAACCCCCAGCTGGATATTCAAATGAAAAACAACTAATCTTGACTTCTATTTTATTTTACACACCATACCAAAAATTAATTTGAGGCAGACACAAACATGAAAGCTAAAAATTATAAAGCTTTTAAAAGAAAATATGAAACTACCTTCACTAACTTGAGACAAGCAACAAGCTCTTATACAATATAGCATTAATTATAAAAGGAAAATTGATACATGGCACTTCATACAAATTAACAACGTCTGCCTCTCAGAAGACACTGTTAAAGTGAAAAAATAAGCCATGGACTAAAAAAAAAATGTGCATTACAATAGCTAACAAAGTGCTCATATCCAGAATATACAAAATGTATTAATAACAGGAAGGTAAGCACCCCAACTTAAAAACAGGCAAAATACCTGAACAAGCTCTATGAGATACCCAAATATCCCCAACAGAATGGTAGGGGAGGGGGAAAGACTGACAGCACCAAGTGTTGTCGTGAAGGTAGAGTGACTGGAGAGCTCACACCTGCTGGGGGAACGTGAAGCTTGCAACTACTGTGGGAAAATGTCTGGCGCTTTCTAATTAAGTTAAAAATCTGCTCTTAGGTTTGCAGCCATGAGAAATGAATACCCGTGACTAGAAAAGACTTGTGTAACAATGCTCACACTTCATAGTAGTAAAAAAGTAGAAATAACACAAATGTCCATCAACGGGAGGATGGATAAACAAATTGTAGTCTATGCAATGGGACGGCCTCCCATGTGTGGAATACTATACAGCAATAAATAGAAATGAACCCATCAGCCTGCAGTAACGTGGAGAAGTTTCTAAAAAAAAAAAAAAAAAAAGACATTGAGTGCAAGAAGCCAGCCACTAAGCCAGTACAACTTTAGAACTACGTTTGACTTTCAAGAATACAAGAATAGACAAAACCAGTCTGTGGAGATAGACATAAGAATAAATGTTACCACAGGTTAGGGAAGGGAGTGCTGTGGCCTGGAGTGTGACATGAGCTAACTTGCTGGAGTGACAGAAACACTTGAGGTCTTCATCGGAATTCAGGGGAGTCCGACCTGCAGCCCCAAGGCCACGTGCTGATTTTGTAAGGACGTATTTTGCTTGTCTGTGGTGTTAGATATCATGAAAAGTATGCACAGACCTTTTAGTTTTGCCATCCACCTTTTGTTGTTTGTGTATTTACTGTGTGGCTGAAGATGCCTCTTACTCTTCCACTGTATGGTACAAAAGAAAAAAGGTTGCACATCCCTGATAGCAATGGAAGCACATATGTATGCAGAAAGTCTTCAAGCTGTACATTTAAGATTTCTGCATTATATAATACAGAAATTACACCTCAATAAACATTGAAAAAGTTGAAGTAATATTGAAAGGCTTTTTCTCTAATTAGACAGAACACCCCCTCCCACTCCTGCTATTCCCCCCCCCCCATGCCTTAATATTCTGATGTGTTCCATTTGGGATAGTGTCCTTCCATATTCCTTTTCTTTCGTTTTTTTGTTTATTTGTTTGTTTGTTTTTTGAAACAGAGTCTCACTATGTCACCCTTGTTAGAGTTCTGTGGCGTCACAGCTCACAGCAACCTCCAACTCTTGGGCTTAAGTGATTCTGTTGCCTCACCCTCCCAAGTAGCTGGGACTACAGGCACCTGCCACAGTGCCTGGCTAGTTTTTGGTTGTGGTTGTCATTGTTGTTGAGCTGGCCCGGGGCCGGGCTTGAATCCGCCAGCCTCAGTGCATGTGACTGGCACCGTAACCACTGTGCTATGGGTGCCAAACCTTCCATTATTCTTGTTGAGGATTACTGAGCAACTCACTTATCCAACAACTATTTATAAAACACCTACTATACCCTCCCCAGAGTGGAATTGGATTTGAGGAGCCACAGATGGGGGATAACCACTTTATTCCTACTGCACACCTGCCCCATGTCTGGCACAGGGCTAGAAGCCTGGGTTTCTGAGTGGAACATGGCAGGAAAGCCGACTACCAGCCCGACAACCAAAGTTCTCTTCCGACTAGAACTCAGGAGCCGGTGCCTTGCACACAGACAGGAGAGCCAGTGGGGAGGTGGGAGAGCCTTGACCTTTTTCTCATGGGCTTGCTTTATAGGACTGTGTGGTGGGGAAAGGGGAGAAGTTTTTCTTGACAGACAAAGGCTGACAAATCACCTTCAAAGGACCTGAGAGAGCCCAGTGGGAATCACTGCTTCCCTTTGGAACACCAAAGGACTAATACAGGGTAGTGTCTAGCTGAGGGCAGTGTCAGAGCCAGCTCTGTAGTAAGATAGGCTGGTTAGGAAGACAGGTTTAATATGCACATGGGAACACGATGGGGGAGGGGGCTTGATGTGTTCCCAGGGTCTGTGCCAGCTCAGGGCATCTGGTACTGCAGACTTTAAGGAAATTCTCCCAAATACATTCCAAGTTTCCTATTCTCTGAAACAGAACTGGACTCGGCTCTGGTGCTAAAGCCAGAATCAGCATCTCATTGATGTTCACCGAGGACTGC
This sequence comes from Galagoides demidoff, assembly GCA_963574575.1. Classification (NCBI taxonomy): domain Eukaryota; kingdom Metazoa; phylum Chordata; class Mammalia; order Primates; family Galagidae; genus Galagoides; species Galagoides demidoff. The sequence continues at coordinate 7,239 of CAUYQV010143943.1, forward strand.
CTTCATTGCCACTGAATAAGGCAGCAGACAAGGATCTGTGCATAGCAATTCCAGGCTCTAGTGCAGGAAGCCATGCCATGTATAAAACTCGGGTGAGTCCCATTCTATTGTTGCCCCTTCACTTCTAAGGATGCTGATACCTTCTCTTACCTTAAACGTTTATACCTTTACAGCAAGAAATACCAACAAGTTGCAAAAAATTATATATGGCAGTTTTATAGTTATGCACCTTGCTATTTGACACTTTCAGGAATCAGCAGGAAAAAATGCTTGATCAACTTACAGTACAAAACTTTGAGAGAACAGGAGTTTGTAAAAAATAATGAGATTAAATTAAACACATAGCAATTTTAAATGAATGTCAATTTCTGTAAAATCATACCTAAGAAGATACTTCTGCCAACAAAAATTTCTCTTTCAGGGCAGCGCCTGTGGCTCAGTGAATAGGGCACTGGCCCCATATATCAAAGGTGGTGGGTTCGAACGTGGCCCCGGCCAAATTGCAATTTAAAAAAAAAATTCTCTTTCAAAATTACCCCTAAAGCTAATTCATCAGGTGCACAAAAGATGAAACTCATTATTTTATAATTATAATTTTCTTTAATTAAGAAAGAGATTGGCCCAGCTTATAATGAAAATCAAAACTACCCTGAACAAGGATGATTTTGTATCACTGAGACAATTAAAAATATCCTCAGTTCCAAAATGTGATTTAAAAAAAAGGGTAGTAAGCAATGGCAGCATTCATCCCAAACCGTCTTTTGAAGAAGACAATAGTCATTTTGGATAACAAGACCTTTGTGTGAAATAAAATAACCAAACAAAAAGCAACCCACCCAATCTTATATGTTATAAGATTATTCATTTAACAGGTGAGAATACATGCATATTTATACTGTATCTGTGCCATTGCTCTTTGAATAAACTTTTTTATTTTTTAAAAAGATAATTTATAAATTTTTTCCTGTCGATAAATTCTACCAGTCAGGTGAAGAGATCAGAAAACACAGAAGAGTAAAGAAGAAAATGTAGTAACTTAGTATTCCCACATGAGAGACTAATCGTCTTAAAGTGAGTTTTGTGGATTACCTTAAAAATGATTAGGATGGAGCTTAGAAGGTCAGGCTGGTTGAGTTATCACATTTAGGAAAATGACAAAAGCCATTAATGAAGTCTTGATATTTGTTGTTAGAGACTGAATACTTGAGGGAGGATAATCAAGTTTTAACTTGTGTTTTGTCTAGAAGTCAGACCTCAAGTAATTACTCCCAAACATATGAGTGCCTTTAGCACTGGGATTCTTAGCCTGTCATCTGAGAAGTATTGCCTCTCCTGGCTCAGAAAACCGTGTCCTACAAAACAGAGCAAGCCGAGGGTTACTGGTCTTTCCAGGAGAGTTGGCTCGAGTAAAACAGAGCAGGAAGTGCCAGTCCTCAACTGTCCCCTCTGGACTATAGACTGGAGTCACTGCAACCTTTCATCCTATAACCATGGTCATGGCCAAACACAAGCAATCCTGCTGGCACCTGAGAAAGGCGCTTCACTCTTCCCAAGAGCCCCACGGTTTGCCTGCGAGGAGTAAGGTAAAAAGAAAACATTCTCGACAAATACCTTGCAGAGTCCTGAAGTCTAAACCTAAGTTTCTTCAGTAGTCTTTGTACTTGTGAGCCAATAAAGGGATGCAGCATCTGAATTCCTCCAGCTATAGTACTAGAATTCCATAAGGGGCCATCTGAAAGGGCATTTGCTCTTTACCACCTTCTTGTTTTCCTTTGGCTGTGCTGACGTCTCTCCTTGGGTCTCAATCTCTGAGCTGAGTACTGACTCCGCAGATCTGAGACAGAGTAGGATGGAATCTGGGTTGGAGAGGGAGACTCAGGAAATATTAGGACATAGTGAAGGCCAAAATCATAGATGGAATCAAGCCTCCAAGACAAAACGTGTTGAATAAGAAGAGGAATAGACCAAGATGGAGATGAGAGGAAGCCTGAAAGTCTGGCAGGACCCGGTGGCTGATAGGATTTAGGCACAAGCAACAGGAGTGCACACAATGGTACCGATGTGTTGAATGCACACTGTCTGATCCTATCTGTCATAACTTCATTGCCTGTATACTGAGCATCTCAGCGGCAGGAACTTTGTCTTGTTTATCTTTGGGTCTTCCTTAGTACCCACAAGTGCTTCATTGATATCTAGAGGAGAAAGAGAATAGGAGAAGGACAGAAGCAGAGAAGAGAGAAAATTAAAAAGATCAAATGGGAACAAGGAAGACAGGCAGGAGGAAACCAGCCAGAGAGGTCACATTCCGCAGGAATTTCCCATCCAACCTGCTGACTACTAATAGAAACCTAGAACTTCGGTGGTCAAGTTATGACCCAGAAGAGGCATTGCTGAAAAGCCTGATACCTAGTATCTGAATGTGTGTCCAGCAGAATCTCCTGCTAGGGGAACTCAAAAGCCGACTGAAGGAGACCAGTCTACAGGGCAGAGACAAGGATCCCTGCTCCCCCTCAGAAGGCTCAGGGTTTCTAGACCCGCGTGAGAAAACAAGAGTGACTTAAGCAAAGTCAAGGCTTCTGAAGTAAAGATAACTTCATTTGTTCCTTGGGCAATTCCAATAGACCTTGGAAAATCACTTGGCCTAATACTAAGTACAAGCCACAGAAGATTTGGTAGCAGTAGATAATCACGTGTTCACGATTATGTGCCACCCGGGTGTGCTGGCTTGTAGAAGCTAAGACTACAAGGTGTCAAGGGAAGGCAAGAGCGGAAATGAACATGGCATTGATGGTGGTTCCCCACAATGATGACAAATGGTATTTCCCCAAATGGCTGTGGTGGGCATCTTCTAAAATTACTGTTTGTTTTCTCCCAACCAAAGTTTATCTCCATTTGACTTCGCAGGTCCTTGAAACTAATAAATTATGAAACCACTTGCCTACAAAAATATTTTTGTGGAAAGAATCAATTGTAATCTAGAGGAAACACTCACTGTCCGAATTCCAACAAATCCGTCCCGTGGTATGGTTGAGTTCTTGCACTCTGCCCAAAGCCAAGGGGTGTACCATGAATAGAAAGTGTTCAAGGCCCTTGATCCAACATTCTTGCAGTGTACTGAAAATTTGGTCCTCCCATAGGAAGATGGGGCTGGGGCCTGGGAGGGTTCGAAAAACCTTTTTATCTGGGCATACTTGAAAATTTTTGTTTAGTCTGAAGGAACCCAAACGATACAGCTCTTAAGGTTCTGTACTTTTTCATTATGGCTTTGTTTGTGTATGCTATGTGCATCCAAACACTGTCAAAGTACAAAACTCATTTCTAGAGCAATTTAAAGTCTGTTCCTACTAAGCAATGAAGTAAAAAGTGTGCTGGATTTCTGTGGTTCCTTTTGATCACAAAATTAAATCTCTGGATATTTGTGAGACTTTTCTTAACAACTCAGTCAGACAATAATTGTCCCCCTTCCCCCAGTAAATGACATAGCACAGCCTAGTCTCTTCAGTAGAATCCTCCTTCCCTGCCCAGTTCTTCCCACCACTCTCCTTCCATCTCATGCCCTGCTTCCAGAAGGATCATTTATTTACAGAATTCATACACACAGACACACACATAGACACATATGCACACACGCACGCACAGATATCCACATTCTGAGAAAATCCAATAATTTAAGTGATTTAGTCACTTTTACTAGGCCACCTGAAAACAGAGAGACAAAAATGAGAAATTCTAGCTCAAGACTCTAATCCTGGCTGGGCACAGTGGCTCACTCCTGTAACCCTAACACTCTGGGAGACTGAGTCAGGTGAGCTCTTGAGCTCAGGTGTCTGGGACCAGCCTGAACAAGAGCAAGGTCCTGTCTCTAAAAAAAAAAAGAAAGAAAGAAAGAAAGGTATTGTGGCAGGCACCTGTAGTCCCAGCTACTTGGGAGACTAGAGCAATAGCATTGTTTGAGCCCCAGAGTTTGCCATGAGCTATGATGCTACAGCACTTTACTGAGGGTAACAAAGGGAGACTCTGTCTAAAAAAAAAAAGACTCTAATCCTAATCCCTAAGAAAACAATCTTACTTCATCTAACTGGAAATGAGATCCTTTGCTTTGAGGACATGTGTTCAAGTAATATGTGAACACAAAATAATACACAACTTTGTGTTTTTATGAAACTGTATGTGTATGTATATATATATATATCCTGTGATACACATATACACAGGACCAGGTGTGATACCTCACACTTTTGTCCTGCTGCTATACCCTCTAGCCCAGGGAAGGATAATATTGCATAAACAATATTGTATAGCGATTAAGACACTGCCACTGGAGTTAGAATTTGGACCATCTGCCACTTACTACTTGGAATAAGAAGCTACTTAAAGCCCAGTTTCCCCAACTGCAAAATAAGTATGTTAATTCAATTTACAGAGTTACTGAATAATTAAATAAGGTAATATATATGGCAAACTTTGCAAAATTCCTAGGATGTATTAACTCCTGATATTTTGTAATATCATTTCTCATAATGGATGCTTTAAAGTGATGGTTAAATAAGACAACATTTAAGAAAAAGTTTCTTCTTGTGTAGTAAAATTGCTTACACCACTTCATCAGTTTAATTAGGAAGAAAAGGTAGAACAGGAACAAACATTTATTAAGCCCCTTTGTAAGTCAGGCTCTGAGTTAGGCCCTTTACATTATTCATTTTGTCCAATCCTCACAATAACACTGTTGAGAAGTATCATATATGTTTTACAAATGAGGTCAACAGAGGCTCAGAAATAACAGCCTCTCAAGTAAAACTTTTACACAGCAGAGTCAAGATTTGAGTAAAAATATGTCTACCTCCAAAGCCCACTGGTCCTTGTTGCCACCCAAGTTGAACTTGAATCCAACATCCTTAGAAAGTTCAGCTATTAAGAAAATTCCTGGGAACTGGATGAGGACAGAGATGATATAGTAATGTGCTTATTAGCAAAGAGAAAATACCCAGGGTTGCCACTATAAACTAAGAACATGGAGTAGAGATACAAGCACCAGAGAAAAATGTAAAAAACAGAAGTAGATGAAAGAAGAACTGGCAGAATTTGGATAAAGAAATAGATGAATAAAATTATAGCATCACAAAAATGAAATTCACATTGAATAAGAATGAAGGAGATTATACCCTGATGCAAGTGGTAAAAAAACATGGGGAACATGTTTTCTAAGAAAAGTGAGAAAAACAAAATAGAAGTAAACAGGGGGAGGGAAGGGAAGGTGGGGGGATGGGTAGAGGGAGGGTGATAGGTGGAATCACCTCTATGGTTTATCTTACAAGGGTACAAGTGAATCTAAGAAAATGACATGAAGGCTATGTTAATCAGTTTGATGAAAATATTTCAAATTGTATATGAGAACACTACACTGTACCCCATGGTTACATTAATGTACACAGCTATCATTTAATAAAAAAAAAGGAAGTAAACAAACAGCAAACCAGAAACAAAAGGCTTACAGAAAAAGATGGTAAATATGGAAGAAAATATAAACAAAATTGACATCCCTAAAGATGAGACCCATATAACTGAAAAGTAAATTATTTCAAGATGTAACTCAAAATGTTTTCTGCTTCTTAACATATATGGCAAAGTTTGTGAAATTCCTAGAATGTTTCGTTTTGTTTTCTCCCAACCAAAGTTTATCTCCATTTGACTTATTTCCTTTGGCAAAACCACCAGGATAAAGGAGTCCTTGTAGAAAAGGTCTGCTCTTCTTTAGGGAGTTAGACCAAATTGAGCCGTTCCGATCCAGCTTCATCAGCCACTTCTAGGAGTGTAACATTCTGAGTAACAAAATTTATTCTTTGGGTATAAAAGCTATATATATTTTTCAGTTTTTTGAAAGAGGGGAAGACTCTACAGATTGGAAGACTGATCTAGTTCTGCGGGGTGGGGTCAGGGGAATCACAGAACAACTGTTACACTTCAAAGATTTTCTAAAAAAATCTTAGTATCCTCAAAAAAATATAAAATCACATACAGAGAGCAAAAAAAATCAGCACTAGAAAACGGTAAAGCAGGGGTAACAATGCCCTTAAAAAAATTGTGACCTGAGAATTTTATTATTCACCAAAGAAGGATAAAAGCAAGTAAACCTTTCTTAAAATGCAAGAGCTCAATGAGTACAGTTTTTCATTTGAGGAAACTACTAGAAACAAACCAAAAGAAGAATAGAAAGTCATCATTAAAAAAACCTGCCAGCTATTTTGTGCATTTCATCCAGTTGACAGATGGACAACAACTAGAACAAATATGGGAATCTTATTGACACAACAGAATGTAACTGCCATAAATTCTGAGTGTGTATCTATAATACAATTCATAAAACTTTTAAAGTGAAGGAGGAGGGAAGATGTGTGACAGTTTAAATACACTGAGTTTTGCTTTGTTCATAGTTGAAGTTAAAGTCCCAACCAAGAGTCCAGGGACGTGGGCCCTGGAAGCTGGACCTGAGGAGAGAATTGGAGGTAACCCTATCCCGGGAGGGCCTTAGGAAGGGAACATTCAGGGATTTGAAACAGTACCACACAAGTAAGTTGTTATTTGAATATCTGCTGTTTTAGGTTGAGTTCCTTAAGAAACACATCCTGAAATAAAGATTCATGTACAAGTGATTGATTAAGAAAGTGTGCTCAGAGAATCTGATATGAAAAGGGGGAGAAGAGGACAGGGAAGGTAAGGAAGCCAGGCAAGAGTGAGAGTCCAGGCCACGTGTCAGCCTCAGCCTCAGCCGAAGGGAGCTGTGCAGCATGAATTACATCTCAAAGTGCGTCCCGCTCTGTGGCTGGGGAGCCGGGTTTCTTCTATTCCAGCTGATCTTTGCTTGGCGAAGGTTGGGGGAAAGGTAGAGACAGAAGCTCCCAACTTCCTAACGTGTCCAGATCACTATACCCAAAGGTGAAAAGACCCCAGTTGCCTACATGTTCCTTTTATTTTATTTATTAAATCATAGCTGTGTACATTAATGCAGTCATGGGGTACAGAGTGCTGGTTCTATATACAATCTGAAATATTTTCCTCAAACTTCCTCATAGCCTTCATGTCATTTTCTTAGTTATTGTGTTAAGACATTTATATTCTACATTTAGAAAGATTCGCATGTACCCTTGTAAGATGAACCATAGGCGTGATCCCCCCATCACCCTCCCCCCTCCCCTCCCCTCCTTCTCCTTTTTCCTCATATTCTTAGGCTATAATTGGGTTATAGCTTTCATATGAAAGCTGTAAATTAGTTTCATAGTAGGGCTGAGTACATTGGATACTTTTTCTTCCATTCTTGAGATACTTTACTAAGAAGAATATGTTCCAGCTCCATCCACATAAACATGA
>CAUYQV010143945.1:0-21628 GCA_963574575.1 Galagoides demidoff
TCATAACAACCTCCAACTCCTGGGCTCAAGCGTGCCTCCACGTCCCAAGTAGCTGGGACCACAGGCGCCCACCACAACGCCCGGCCATTTTTTGGTTGCAGCCATCATTGTTGTTTGGCGGGCCCGGGCTGGGGATTCGAACCCGCCACCTTAGGTGTACATGGCTGGCGCCTTAGCTGATTGAGCCACAGGCGCCGAGCCAATATATTCTTATAATAGGAACTGGTTCATGCAATTATGGAGCTTGACAAGTCCCAAGACCTGCTGTTAGCAAGCTGGAGACCCAGGCACCTAATGATGCAGATCCAGTCCAAGACCCAGAGTCTTAAAATCAGAAGAGTTGATGGTATAGTTCTAATTCAAAAGCTTGCAGGCTCAAGACTGAAGAAGTCTTCAAGATTTGTATTTTTAGTTTGAGTCTGAAGATAAGAAAAGCTCAGTGTCCCAGCTTAAGCAGCCAAGTAGGAGAAATTCTCTCTTACTAAGTACTTTTGTTCCATTCAGGTCATCAACTGATTGAATGAAGCCTGCCCTTATTAGGAAGGTCAATTTGCTTTATTTAGGTTATGGATTAAAATGTTAATCCTATTCAGAAACATCCACACAGACACACCCAGAATAATGTTTGATCAAATGTTTGGGCACCTTGAAACCCAATCAAATTACAATTAATCATCACACCCCTTTCCCTTTTCATCTTATCACCTAGAAAGTGTAAATAGATGGCAGAAAATAAGGAAAATATCACAACTAGTTTTTCAGGGCCTGGGCTTGTCCCACTTTACCCTTTCAAAGGACAATCAACCGGTGTAGGTATAAGAGATTAGGTGGGAACAGAGGTTACTTCTGGGAATATATTATATCCCAAACACAAGTAATTCTTCCATTTCTTACTGTTTCTTGATTGCCTCTTATATTTCTTTTTTTTAAAATTTTCTCTATACATATACATGTGTTTATTTGGTTTCCACTTTTTGCCTTCACAAGATTAAAAAGGCTTAAAATTTAATAACAATGACAATGTTTAAGATAAGGACTAGAAACAAAATCCTCATAAAGAATGAATGAAGATAAAATATATTCAGAAAAAAATCAGATCAAAATATTGAGCAATAATAATAATGCAAAAAAAAGTAACGTTCACATTGTCAGATAAGAGTACGTCTATCATAGAATGCTTTGACTCTGAGGTTCAGTCCTCAGTTAACTTCTTCTTCTTTTTTTTTTTTTTTGAAGTATTTCTTCTTTTTTCTATTGTCTATAAGATTTGGCATGGTCTGTTTTTTGAAACTATCTTCTATTTTTATTTATAAATATTAGTTGCCTATTTTTTGAGACTTTGGAAAAAAATAATAAGAAGAAGTTGATTACCTTTTATATTTCTAATTAGACTTAAAGTTCTCCAAGAACAAGAAAATCCCTCCTTCCTTATCCACATACTTTTCTTCTAAAGTTGAGTTTAATAAACGCAGGATAATTAACAAAGCCTGCAAGTCTTAGGTAACTTTGCTACTTGAACATTTAATATGCTTCTTAGGGGAGAACCATCTCTTTTCTAGAATTCTGTTCTATAGAAGTCAGGCAAAATCTCTAAAAACCCCAAAACAGCTAATTTCTATAATGAGGAATGGAATTAAATGAACCCAACAAATTCATTACTTAAATAGTTATTCTTTGTTTAAGTGACGTGGTATCTTTGTAATAGGGAAACACTATGTCTAGACCCTTCACTCACATGCAGAAATTAAAGCAAGCTCATGAGAAAATTGTGGACATAATTTCTGGGATAAGTATTAACTATTTTAACAAAAGAATAAGAGTCCAACTGAAATAAATTATTGCACATAATTATATAAATCTAAACAAATGCCAATCTTGGTTGTGCAGATTAATTAAATATATGCCATTTCTTTAAATATCATGATCATTCATCTTCTTTGAATTTTCTATCTTATTTTTAATGTGGCTGTATTATATAATATCAATTTATAACAATGAAATTTAATTTCTTCTGGATATTTAAATTCAAGAAATAAAATACTGAAGTCACTCTCTAGGTAACTTTGTTCTATATTTAGCAGAAGAAAAATTATTTGGGAAAATGAAATTGATGGCCACAACATGGAAAAAGTTACAAATTCTAATCCTTATGTTTGTGCTCAAAAAAGAAAATCAAAGACTTTGGATTCTATGTGAAGCATGAGCCTGAGCAGCTGAGTGCTTCTAAGATCACATCTGGGCACTTAAATTTTAAGAGCACAAAAGTAAGTTATGTGGAAATTCTTCTGAATAGAATATAGATACTTGTTTTCCAACGAGAGATCTTTTGTGCAGGGCAGGTAGATACTCACTAAGAACTTGGAATGATGGCGTATAAACATCGGTGCTCTGCCCTCCTTGTGAGAGTTAGCTCATGGGCCTACACTGTATCCCCCGGACGGACAGAATGAGATGCATGGGGAAGAATGGGACTTGCCCTTGGTGACCTTCTGAATCAGGCTGGTCTCAAATGACCAAGGTCAGGGAGTGCCCTCTATTCTGAATTGGGCTATTCCCTGACAGTTGAGCCCTAACAGCCTCCTGTATTGCTGGCCTCGCTGTCTGTTGACTGCCCTCTGTCCTCCCAGAGCCTGACCTTCACGAATCTATCCTAAAGCTGAGCCACATGTACTCCTCTTACTGGACTGTCTGCTAGTATAGACTTTCATAAACCCAGCAATAGCTCCACTACTGGAGAATTCTAGTCTCTTCCGGCGAATCCTAGTCTCTCCTGGCAGTGCAGTGTCCCCTTGTAGATGAGAATCTGAAGCATTATTTTGTCAAGAAAAAGTGGATTTATAGACTTTCTTTGTTTTCCTAGTTTTCTTATATTTTATAATCCAGACTGTTTATATTATGAAGAATAGTACAAAATAAGCTGACAAAGACATATTTTCCTTTTTATAATTTTATCAAATGGCAATACCTTGTCTTCAAATGATTGTGTATAGATGAGTTTTTACTTTTTTAAAATTAATATAAGGGTACAACTATTTAGGTTACATTGTTCTCAATTCTAAGGTAAAGTTCAAGTTGTGGTTGAGCCCTTCACCCAGGGGTCATGCCTATTTTTCTTATATAACGACCTGGGCACTGCTCCAGAGCAGTTTGAGAATGTCTACATCAGAGAATCTAGGCACTTCCCGGCCACTTCTTTTTTTTTTTGAGACAGAGCCTCAAGCTATCCCCTTGGGTAGAGTGCCATGGCATCATAGCTCATAGCAACCTCCAACTCCTGGGCTCAAGCGAGTCTCCTGCCTCCGCCTCCCAAGTAGCTGGGACCACAGGCACCCGCCACAATGCCTGGCCATTTTTTGGTTGCAGCCATCATTATTGTTTGGCAGGCCTGGGCTGGGGATTCGAACCCGCCACCTTAGGTGTATGTGGCTGGTGCCTTAGCCGATTGAGCCACAGGCGCCGAGCCGCTGGCCACTTCTTGATGTGGCCACATCTCGGGTCACAATAAAACAAAAACAAAAGTAAAGGAAAGAGCCACTTGAAAGTACCCCATGTCAGTGGTTCCATTTCTAGAACCTGCTCACATCTGGAGAGCTTAGCTAAATGAAAGATCTCAGAATATCAGGCTTTCACAGGACGCTTGAGATTTTATTAACTCCCTAATTTTATAGTTTAGAATACTGAGACCAAGAGATATAAATTTTCTAAAGATAGCATTCTAGAGAGTGACTGGAGCAGGTACTGAAACCCTGGCTAAGATGACTCCCTGCCCAGTACTCTCTCCTCTCTAAGGCTGAACCTTGAAAGAGTTGTTGCATTAAAAGCATCACCAAGCCCACTTTGACACTCACATTCTGAATGAGCAATATGCTGGATAAAACATCACTTTTTCCAATGACTTGGGTACAGTTTTCTGGTCTCTCCCCTCAGTAATGTGCTTACCTATGTGCTATGTCTTCTAGCAGATAGGTAGAGGGAAGAATGATGTCCAGGCTGGAGTGAAGTACCTAGACCTCTCCTTTATTTAAAACCACACCAGGCAGAAACCTCTAGCTTTTAACCTCTTTCCCTTTTGAGTAACTATAGTCATATTTCTAATATATGAAATAGTTAACTCTATAGGAGAGTTAGAGACAGTACCTAATCCCAGCTTGATGCAATTACTTTAACATGAATTTAAAATAAAATTAAACTTAACAGTTTAAACTGATGTTTGAGGGTTTTAAAAAGATTTAGTTTCCTTTGGAACCACTGTGTTATTTGATCCAGTACAATCTTTTTGAGCTCCACGTATAACATCTCTACCCAAGTACCATTACTACTAGATTATGCCCATAAGTTGAGTTACAAATGTCTAAAAATCTTAAAATTATTAAGCTCAGATTAGAGTGTTCAAAGACTACGGTGTTATTTTAGCCTCCTGCCACATCCTCCATTTACTATAAACTTGTTATACTGGCATTCAAATAAAATGTCATAAAGCAAGTATGTAAGGAGGTGTTTGGGGTTTGTTTCAGGATCATGTGAGCCAAGTTTGCATGGCAACCAAGATGTATAACAGAAACACTCAAATGGTCTTCATAAAAAGAAATGCTGAGCAGAAGGCAAGAGCAGGACAACTTTTAAGTTGGGGCAGCCTATGAGAGCTGGTCAAAGCAAAGACCAAAATCCTGGATAGATACAGTATGTCGTCCAGCTTTGTCTCAACAGTCCTTCATGTCAGCTTTTGCTGCAGCCACCAAGTGCTAATGCATCTGAGGCCAAGTCTCTAGAGATGCAGCTTCATGGAATCTGCAGATGTTATAGTTGGAAGGACCCTTCAATGCCATGTTAACCAAACTCCCTTGTTTTATAAATGAGGAAATGGAGACCCAGAGCAGTGATTTGTTCACAGTCTCAGAGGGCTGTGTACACTGGTAGCAGAAGCACGTGAATATGCTCTTACTCATATTCTCTGTTTTAGTGAGTTCTCTTTTGTTTTCCCAACTGAACATAAATTGCAACTATTCTGAGTTAGAATATAAAAAGCAAGGGTGAGTACATAAGGCTTCCATTTGGACTTTACTCCACAGCACTCATAAGTCTTTCTGGTCTATGTGTCATGGGCTTCCCAGCTCATTCTGCACAGTGGACCCCTCCCTAGAAGGCTCCCCTCATGAAATAAAGTCAATATTGCTTTGTTTCCACTATGAAGAGGGGATTTATCAGAGCTGGATTAACCCTCCTGCCACCGAGAAGAAGGGAGAAGCTTCCCCTTGGAAATCCTTTGGGTTCTAGAAATCCAGATGAAGGGTATGAGAGAAGTTACCTGGAATGAGACTGCTCGACAGCAAGGTGAGGTGGGATTTAAGAATTGCAAACTTATATAGGTAATTTCAATTTATTAGTAACCACAAAAGCATACACAACCAGTATGGTCAGCACCAGAGCAGTCCATCTATTTCCACATAATGTACCCCGTGGTTTCCCAACACAGCACTGCTAAGAGATGGTCTGACCAAAAATACATACTACTTCATGAGTACCTCTGAAACCGCAAATTGGAATTTGAAAGAAAGCAAGACAATGGATGTCTGGCATTACCAGGGAAACGATACTTCATTATACAATGAACTATTGTATGCTTGGTACAAAGAAGGAATTGACAAGGTTATTAATATGTCTCTTCTCTCACTTAAGCACTTCTATCATTCAGATCCTCCCTGAAAAAGGTGTAGACAGGGTGAAAAGGGTGAAAGGGTGAAAGATATCTAACTATCAATCAGTTAGAATTGATCAGAGAAGCCAAACCACTATGAGTCATGAGAAATCAAGGATATGTTCTAGGGACTAGACCTTGTGCAATCCCAGCAGCTGGTTATGCCACCTACATAAGCTTCCTGTCTCTGTCTAATATTGATCCAAGAGTCAGCAGGACCAGCAGATGGATGTGAAATGGAAAAAAGCAATGACAAGCTGGAACCCCATCATAATGCCTCCAGTCCTGGGATGTGGGGGACCCGCAGAGTACAATGCCACACTTTTCTATAGAGATGCCCATGCAACTGGCCTAGGTTTTAGAAAAGCTGAATTGATGTAGATGGTCTGCCCCAGTGAGCTTCAACTTGAACAACTCCTCCCTCTTTTCTTCTTTCTTCTTCTTTGAGATAGGTTCTCACTTTATTGCCTGGGCTGGAGTACAGAGGCCTGATCATAGCTCATTGCAACCTCAAACTCCTAGGCTCAAGCAATCCTCCTGTCTCAGTTTCTCAAGTGGTTAGGAATACAGGCATATGCCACCATGCCTTTTCTATGTTTTGCAGAGACAGTGGTTTCACTATGTTGCTCAGGCTATTCTCAAATTCCTGGCCTCAAGTGATCCTACCACCAAGGCCTCCCAAAGTGCTGAGAATACAGGCATGAGTCACCAGGCCCAGCCACCTTTAACATCTTCTTAAAATGAGTTATCCATTTGTAAACCACTGATCTCTTTAGGGATTTGCTCCCATAAACTTTCTGTAAAATATTAATGATTTCACCTTTCTTCTACACACGCTTCATCATAAATACTATGTTTGTTCTTACTTCAAGTTTAGAAGAATCCATGTTGTTCTGATAGGGGCATTTTTCAAACTGATGTCTGAACCTTCTTAGTGCCTCCAGGTAGATCCCATTCAGACATGTTATAACTTGATGGTATGAGTTTATTTTGGCATAAATAATGTGAAAATTGTACAATCTATGAGTATTTTTTTCATAAAATGCATTTTCTATGAACTATTTGAAGACCCCATTTCTGTACATGTGCATGCACATGTGTATGAGGAGATTTATTATAAGGAATTGCCTCATGTGATTATTAAGGCTGACAAGTCCCAAGCTTTTTAGCCTAGAGACTCAGGAGGAGAGAAGTTAGTATAGTTCTTCTGAAGGCCAACAGGTTCAAGATCCAGAAAAAAAGCCAATGTCATAGATGCAAGGCAGTCAAACTGGTGGAATTCTCTCTTGCTTGGGAGATAGTTCATCTTTTTGTTCTATTCAGTCCTTCAATAGATTATCTGATGCCTACCCACATTAGTAAAGGCAATCAGCTTTTCTTAGTCTACCAATTCAAATGTTAGTCTAATCTCAAAATACTCTCACAAAATTACCCAGAATAATTTTTGACAAAATATCTGGGCACCCAGTTGCCCAGTCAAGTTGACATATAAAATAAACCATCACATATATTCAATAATTATTAATTGGTATCTATTCATCATAAATAAGGTATATTCTTACAAATTTGTCCTTATTTTTATTATACATTGTAATATTTTTAATTGAGTGTATGACTTGAGTATTTGTTATTGTTTTTTGTTTGTGGTTTTTTGTTTTTTTTTTTTTGATCACTGTAGATTTGGGCTACAGATGTGAGCAATGGCTGATTTGTGACAGCAGCTTCTGAGGCACATTTTTCTTCTGCTTTACTCTTCACCAAGGCAAACATTCCTGGTAGTTCTATGGAATTGGAGGTAGTAGGTAAGTTTAATTTTAGTTTATTTTTACACTGAGGATATAGCACTTTGAGTCTCTTGCTTTACAGCAAAGGAATTCTGCTACTAAACCATCTACCTTGGACTTCAGAGTTTAGTTTTTTACAATCCCACAAGGCTCAGAAAACCTAAACTTAAGTATATTAGATTGGGAAAACTCTTTTTGGCTAAAATGTGTTCATTTCTGCTTACTGCTCTGGATTTCTATCTATGCTAATTTTTGACCTGAAAAGTACTACTCTGTTGCCAGCTCTCTGCATCTGAAATAAGGTTTAAAATATCCAATCTGGTATTTGTATATCATTAAATACTTATATTGCATATTTTATATGTAATATATCATGTCATACATATTGCATATAATATGTATCATATCATACAGTATATTATATTTAATATTGTATAACATAATATAATCCAATTTTATATGTTATGATAATGTAATATTCATAAGTAAAATATCATGTAGTATTACATTATACTTTATAATACTGCATTATATTTTATGTATCTAACTAGATATGTGGACTATTTCATAGAATACAATTAAAAAATTTTAGATTAAATATTTTTTAAAATTCATGTTCATACCTCCTAAATTAAAAATCATCAATATTCTTTTTATTCCTTTCTTTCTTAGAAAACAAATTAAAAACCATATAGAGATAACTGATATGCAATCCCACTCTCTCCCACTAGTGCTATCCTTTTAGGCCCAAATATGAACTAGTGTACATTTTTTTCCTCAGCTTTATTTTTTTCTACTTATTGTGATTGAAAGAGAATTTCTATTTTCTTGGCCTATGTTCCCATATGAAACAACTTCCATCACAGTAATATTCCAGGCTTCCCTACATTTCTTACTCATTTTTTCCCATGGGATAAGAGGTGAATTAGTTGATTGGTAATTAGAAAGAAGCAATCTTATTGTTCTCACTCTTACTTTGGATGCTAGGTTTTCTGCATGATGACAGCAATTAGCCTTTGCCCTCCATCACATGGTCCAAGGTCTGCCTTTTGTGGAGAAGACCTTGGGTTGTTAACTCTGCCAGTAAACTATGCAGAATTATGTAATTTAGGGAAAGTGGTAGGGATATCATTTGCTTACAGATCTAAACCCCAGTTTTTCAATTATCTGTATAAGAAATGTGTGTGTGTGTGTGTGTGTGTGTGTGTGTGTGTATGTATGAGATATTTTATCTCTGATGGACTCATCTAGTTCTTAGTTGATTCTGAGTTTGGGAACCAAAATCCTACCACTTACAAATTTGAAATATAGAGTTATATTACATTTCTTTAGAAGCCTTCTTAGTGAATAGGAAAAGATTTCAAAAGCTTAGAAGGGAAAGAGAAAAATCAAAATGGAATTAAGAGTAGAAATGATATATCTCTAAGAAAAGAGGCTTTTGGGGTGGTAATAGTGGGAGGAGACAACAAAAATCCCAGATGTTTGGTAACCTTAAGAATAAAGAGGACTTCTATCTCATGCCCATTCCTTTCATTAGGAGGGATTTTGTGGAAAGAACAGGATTTAGAATGGAAATTGCTGGTACATCTAGGCAGATGAATTTGAGCTAAACTCCTGGGGTCCTGCATCTGTCCCTTCAGATTGGTGCAGTGATATTAGCATGTCGAGTTTGTAGCACTGAGCATAGCATGAATTTGCAGAGAGGAACAGTATCTTGGGACATCCCAAACCAAGGAGGCACAGCAGAGGCCTGCAAGTATCAGGAAGGGTGTCTTGGCTCCTGCATAGACCAGGAAAGAAACAGGGACAGTGAACTGATTGAAATTAAGTTTCCACCACTCAATGGAATGGGGCTTCATAAAAGAGATTGTTTCGTTATCAAAAACAAAGAAAGTCATGTCTCTGGCACCTTTGATTTTACAGTCTCCCATTTACCATATATTCAGATTCACTGGGGACTTCTAGAATTCCTAAGGCAGCGTGCATATCTTCAGAACAGACTGATCCCAGCCCTGGACTAGAATTAGAATCAATTCATCTGCTTCTGTGAGAAAACTGGCATGTAGGACAGTGAGAAGCCTTGATCGATTTCAACAAAAATGGTGGCCTGTGATGAGGCCAATTCTAACAGTATCTACCACGTCACTTTTTCTGGGTGGCCAACATGTTATTAACAATGGAGGAAAGGAGAAAGGGAGCTTTGTTAAGAGCTGTGGATGAGATTACTCTCGGCCCCCAAACTGCTAAAAGCCAAATGTTTTCCTGGAAAGGAAAGGATTGGTTTTGGCCACACAGCCAGCAATACTTATTCTACTCACCAAACTGGCACATCCCTTAATCAGAAGCTGATATCTACAACTTGGTCTCTATCAGAGTAATCAAAGTGACATTTTAGCCTCCTCTTTGCTCACTGTGTTATCTGTTAGCATGTTAAGAACATTAACATAGTAATATTTGTCATGAGGTGGAAAGCCAGATGGCTCTGCATTAAAATAGAGTGGAAACTATCTAAATTTACCTCCATTTAAACAATTGATTGGTTGAATTAACATCCTCCATCCCTTCATTTTATTTGTGTTTTCATCAACTTTTTATTTTGGAAAATTTCAAACATAAAAGTAGAGAAAATAATATAATGAATTCCCAAGGGTTGCTACAGGTGGGTTTGCTGATCTAAAGGCTAAATGCATGTATACTTAAGCTAGATACTCCCAGTTTCCTCTGTTAGGTTGTATAATTTGCATCCTCAGCAACACACATGACAGTGCCTGTTTTCCCACAGCCCCAAAATAACATATGCTGTCAACCTCTGGTATTTCTTTCAATATAATAGGTGAGAAATAGTATCTCACTAAAGTTTAACATAACCTTCTCACAATAAGTGAGGTTGAATAATTTTCATATGGATTAAGAAATTATTGTATTTCTTCTTTCTGTGAACTCTGTGATACTTGTAGACCATTTTTCTACAAAGTTGTTGAAATTCTTATTCTTGTTGTTAGATGTTCTTTATGTGTTAGATTAATCAGTATAAAATTGCCAATTTTGGATATCAAACTACCAAATATTGGTAGTTCTATGTGGTTGAATCCCAGTAAAAGTATATTATACCGATGTCATATAAGTTGCCAACTATTTGTTATTCGTCTTTTTACTTTTCTTTCTTTTTTGTCATGCAAAAGTTTTCTTTGAGATATAGTTAATTTATAAATTAAGTCAAAAAAACTGACACATTTATGATGCTAAAGCTTCCTGAAGATTAGATATGGCACTCCATTTTTAAATCTCCTTTTTATCTTTTATTAATATTTAATATGATGCCTTATATGAGGTTTTTATTATTTCTGGTTGATTTTAGTCATAGGTATTTCAATTAATTAATCACTTGTATTGGTGTTCCTAAAGTTTGCAAATACAGTGTAGAAAGAGATAATGATGAAATGACAAAGATAATTAAAGGACAAAAGATACAACAGACCCACTGAAGAAGTCAGCCTGATGCAAGACCTCACAGATGAGATTTTCAGACAACAGAATAAGATGAAAAGGGAGGTTTTAGAATCAAGGTTAAGAAGCAAATGACCAAAACACCACATTACAGAAAAAATCATTAATTAGATGTAGAATGTAACATAATTAACATACCTTAAAACTGAATTAATGGCACATAGGAAATATTTAAAATAACCTCGATAAATATGGAAGAAAAAATTAAAATACTTAAACAGTTAGAAAAAGGGCAATATAATCTACCTCAAAGATGACTGGAATCTCTGGAGTAAAAAGTCCAGTAAATGAAACAAAAAAAGCATTGAAAATCCTAATAGAAGAAAATATTCAAAGAATTAAATATTGAATCTGTTGATCAAAAGTCATGCTATCTGCAAAGATAAACAGATATAGCATAATTGGTACTATTCTAGCACTAAAAAATTGAAAACTAAGATGACAAAATTAAGATTATATGTTTATATTGTATAATATATACAGTGATGTTATGGTATATATTGTACTAACACATGTAAATAAAACAATTAATAGTTTTACAGATTGGATGACAAAACTAAAGTCAAACACATATTACATACAAGCGAAGCATATAAAACAAATAACATCGACATTGAAAATATAAGGATGAACAGAAACATACCACAGGGACCCTACACCCAAGGTATAGAAGAGTTCACCATGTCTTCATTTATGCTTGTACAATTTTAATTTTTAAGTTTAGATCTTCAATTCATTTAGAATTTATTCCTGTGGCTATTGTGAGAAATGAATCTACTTTTATCATTTTTCCAGATGGCTTTTTGGTTTTCTCAGCTTCATAGTTTAAAAATTCCATTTTTGCCCCAGTGATCTCCGGAAACACCATTGTCATATTCTAGACCATCCTACTACATATGTTCCATCTATTCCTGGACTTTTCGTATAATTCCATTTATTCTTGATAGTTCCACATCCAGTGATGATCATATTCTAGATTACCAAATAGCTCTGTCTATCCCTGGACTTTCTATTATTGCTATTGATTTTCTTGTCTGTTCATATACCCATACTAAATGGATTAAATTATCAAGGTTTTGTAAAACATTTAGATATTTGGAGGGATAGCCTTTCCTTTTAAAAGTCTTCCTTTTCAGTATTTTTCCTAGTCATTCTTGCATGTTTATTTTGCTATTCAAATGTGAGTATCAACTTATCTAGTTTTAGAGAGTGTTTATTGGTATTTTTCACTGGGATCCCAATAGTTGTACATATCAATTGTGGCAGAACTGGCATTGTGGTGCTGTTTAAAGGCCCTAAGCAAAAAGAAAAAATATTGTTCCACAAGCCTACTTTCATGTCTTTTAGGAAAGACATGTTTATAATTTTCTATAGGATTTGAACTGTCCGTCTTCAGCTTATTCCTAAGTCTTTTAGCTTTTTGTACTGCTATTGTATGTGGAGTTTCTTCTCTATTCTATCTCAGAGCTGGTTATTATTTTGCACATGTAAAATGATTTGGCTTATGTAAAAGACAAAGCATCTTACTATGTTATGTACTGTACTCGGTCCAACTCCATCTCCATATTGGCCACTGAGGCCAAGTTGAGAAAGAGTTGACTGAGCTAGTCATCCACAAGAAGGCACAGGACTCTGGCATTTGCTGACTCAGCAAGGGTTGGTTTGTTCTGGTGGCATGAATCCCCATAACCTAGGCTTACGTGTTAACAGTAAGTCATGATCATTTTAATTATATACTATTTGACCTACTTTTCAGAGTATATAAAGTCCAAGGATATTTTTCTCAGTGCATCACCATTAAATGTTACTAATATGAATTTGGCCTGAATATCTTTTCTATGGAGCTCTTATATTTTAATCTCTGTGAAGCTTGCTATCTTAATTTCCTATTCTTTAGGGGGAATTCCTTAACCTATTCCTGGAAGCTCTAATAGAATCCATTTTCTTCCCCCTTCCAGATTCTAGAGGCCACCGATAACTCTTTGGCTAATGGCCCCTTTCTCCCTCTTCAAAGCTATCCCTCCATCCTCTGGCACTGTCTTCATGTCTCTTTTTTTCTGACTTTGCTGCTCTTATTTCCCTGTGGTAAGGGTACTTAAGATTACATTGACCCACCCAGACGATCTGGCATAATTCCACCATGCTAAGATACTGAATTCAATCAAGTCTGCAACATCCCTTTTGTCATGTAAGATAACATATTCACAGGTTCTGGAAACTAGAATGTGGACATTTTAGAATGTGGGCATTTTTCTGTCTACCACATTTCACATTGTTTTCGTATGACATCATGGTATTGAGATATCTAGGTAATGTGTGTTTACATGCCTACTGGGAAGCAGTAGATGGGAAAGAACTCAGCCTCTAAAGTCTGACGGACCTAGATGTGGACCTGAAATTCTCTGTCCAACTAGCTGGTTAACTCCACTCTTTTAAGCATCATGTTCCTCATTTATAACATCTATAAAATTGAGTAGTGTCTGATTCTTCTGAAGGAAATAAATGAGTTGAAAGTGTGCAACATTTAACTCAGTGCCTGGCACATAGTAAGCACTCAGTATCTCTCAGCTGCAATCTTCTGGCATTTCAGTCAAAAAATTGGCTTTTAAAATCTGATGCATTAATATCCTATTTAACTTATTTGGCCACACTTGGACTTCAAACAAGTAAACCAATCCTTTACTTGGATTGCTTATCCTTTTGATAACCAAAATTAGTCCCTGCTTTTACCAACCAAAACAGGACACAGCCTCCAGGAAGCCATTTATCTACACTGGCACACTGCCTTTGATCCCTGTTCCTAGTGTACAGCCTTGTGCTGGGTCCCCCTGGCAGCCAACTTGGACTTCATGCATCTGGTTCTGGCAGTAGCTTTTGTTTTGAGTCAGAGTCTCACTAGGCTGCCCTCAGTAGAGTGCCATGGTGCCACAACTCACAGCAAGTTTCTTGCCTCAGCTTCCCAAGTAGCTGAGACTACAGGCACCCACCACAATGCCTGTCTATCTTTTTGTTGCAGTTGTCATTGCTGTTTAGCTGGCCCAGTCCAGGTTCAAATCTGCCAGCCTGCGTGTATGTGGCTGGTGCCCTACCCACTGTGCTATGGGTGCTGCCCTCTGGCAGTAGTTTTAAAGGTGTGGAATTCTTAAAAATAATTTTAATTAAAAGCTGTTTGCAAATGGCCTAAATTAACATCCCACCACTACTGCTCAGCAAAAATGTTCAGAGCTCATCCATATACAAATATATATATAATATACTATATATAGTATATAATAAACTACATATATGTATATAAATAATAAACTGAATATATATGTATATTTAGTTCAGCCTCCGTGCATGTGGCCAGCGCCCTACCCACTGAGCTAAGGGTGCTGCCTAAACTATAGTTTCTAATGATACTAGGACATCATAACTTACTCCAGTAGAGTAGCAGACACAAAATACAATTTTGAGATACCAGGGATGGGAATGTTAACACTAAGACACACCCCTACAACTGTTCACGGGCTTGTATTTGTTAGGCACTCCTTAAACTATGCAAGGAATCTTCTCATCTCCCCCCACCCCATCATATTCTAATCTGCCCTATTCTCTGTTCACATCCCAATAACTATTATCTCGGGTAACATGTCATCAAAGAAAGACTATTTTCATGGCGTGGTCCCAGCTTTTGTTACTCTGTTTTGCAAGCTGAGCCTAGCAAGTCTGTTTGCCAATGTTCCCGCTCCTGCATCTGCAATCATAATTGAATCCAATCAGATTTGATCACACAACCTCCTATGATACTTTGGCTGTCATAATTTTTCTGCTACTTTAAGCATTTCATTTACTAGCTATTGTATTTCTAGTGGTTATTTTTGGCCAAGAATTTTATTGGTATTTACTACATTGTCTTCCTTTCAGTGTGACTTAGCCGATGGGTTTGAACATTTACAAACACACGCAAAAGAAACAAGTTAGAATAGCTTTGTCTTCCTACACATAGTACATAGTAAAACTCTTTCTGGTTCAGTTTTTTTTTATTCAGTAACAAATTTTGAAACGATTAGCCATCACTTAATCCCTTCTTGACTTACATGTAAAACAAACTTACCCATGATCCACCTCATCCTGATTTCAGAATTAAAGGTCTTTGAACTCTACACAGATGATGTATGAGATAGAAGACGCTCTGTCGCTCTGTGTCATCATCACGGTTTTAAATTCTTTTCTGACATGTATTTCTGTCTTTATGTGTTTTTAACTATGATATTTTATATGGTTAGAACTCAGTAATGGAAAAAAAAACCTAGGTAAGCAAATAGTTATTGAGGGATTGAGGATGTTTGCACAGCACCATGATTCTTTGGTTTACCTGATGTTTCCCATCAAAATGTCCTGACAGTTTTTCTTATTGAGTTTGTTTGGCATATAGCGAGGGTTGTCCTAGCTTGGTCTAAATGGACTGAATCAGTCAGGAGACAGTACGCTGCAGCAACAGAGCCCACCCTTCGCTCACCATCCTGAGCAATACCCCTCCCTGCATCTCTCGTATCTTTTTTCATTTCCCATAAGTCATTCAGTTTAATGTTTCTCCCATTTCAGCACACACCCCCATTCTAATTCACAGGATTCACTCTTTCAGGAAGAGTTTTCCTCCATCGGAATAGTACCTCCTAGCCCAGGGAAGGTGCTAACCGTGCCTTCTCCTCCTCTGGATTATCTGAATGTCAGCAGACTTGACAGTGGCCATTTATGTACATGTTTTCAGAAACCAAATTAAAACTCAGATTACTTCCTGTGCTGGGTCAATACCAGGCTTTGTCTCCACTGTGGGCACTTGAACACAGGGTGGATCTTTCTGGGCAATAGGGGACTCTCAGAGCCCCCCATAATGTTCATATAGGCCATGGACATGTGAAATGTTTCATTTCCATTTTTGTGCTAGACATTTACTTCTTGATTTGGAAGCAGCAAGATATATATCTCCTTAATAGGATTTCAAAATGAATTAAACCCTCTAATATAATTCAGTAAAGGAAATAATTAAAGCATCTCTGTTAAAGGGTTAAGATATTAGAAAAACACAAAAATAAATGAAGGTTACATTCTTCACTGGTTTTGAAAGAAATCAGGAATGTAAAAGTTACTATGGAAACTACATAAAAAGAGATATAGAACAATCACTCCTTATATAAATTCAGGACACTGGAAGATGATGACCATCATCCAAACAAAAAGCCAGACAGAATTAAGACTAGGCTTTTGCAAGAAAAAGAAGGTTGTTGACTGTAATAAATCTTGTAATCAATTATCTGCTATGAATATGGTACATAATTTAAATCTTGAGATCTAAAGAGACTCCAGGCGAATGTATGGTCTAAAGTCATGGTCAGGTAAGACCATGCAGTGGAGACGCTATAGCACCCATGGTTGTGGTGCAGATCAGATACAATGACACATGGAGATGCACCCATCATACAGATACAGAGGGATGGGTCTCTTTGGGAATGGATAAAATCCATAGCAGAAAATGCTTGCAGGGAGATGGTCATGGCCCAAGACACTGTAACAGCATGCATCCTATCCTAATGTTTACCCCCCTTTTGCCCCTGAGGAAGTGAAAGAGTAGAAGATAGTGATGAATAAGGCCCCCTGGAATTGTCAGGCAGGAATGACGTGTGCTCACTAGCAACTACCCCCCCCCCATCTATACACACTCTAAACTAACATAGACAGTAAGAAGCACAGACCTGCTAGTGATTTTCTGGTAGCTCAGATTCCAGGACTTTCTGTGATGGAAAGAGATACTTGGTGGTCTGCATATATTTACTGAGCAAAGGCTCTTGGCCACCATACCCAGCTTCTGATTGCAAGATACATTCACAAGAAAATGTTCATAAATGGTCACTAAACAATAGTTTAAAGATTTCACAGAAAACACCATAAAGTCTATTACTAACCTGGATGAGTAACACTGTCATTATAAAAAAAAAAAAGTCTCAAAAAACCAGGACTACATTGTGAAGAAAATAGAATTTTTTTCCAAGAAATAAATCACCCCCCCCAAAAATAATAACTATAAAACTTCACTGTTTAAAAATTCATTTTAGTTTGACAAAAAAATTAGTATTCTTTTTGAAGTTGAGATCAACATGTGAAAATGTTGTCCAATTATGTAAACCAAGATGACAGATTGAATATACTGTTGCATACCTTACAAAATCCTCAAAGGGGAGGAGAGCTCATCAAGCAAGCTGCTCAGAGTTTGTTTAGTCCGGCCTGCCAGCCTCTATTGTAGTCAGAGGTGGGGATTCCTTTCCAAAGGAGCTAAAGGATGGTTTGCTGACATGGCTATCTTCTTTAATATACTTAACTGGTGATGCTTTCCTATAGGTCTAGACATATGTCTTCATTGTCTACTGAAGCCAGTTCTGCTTTAGTCCATCTAAGATGTTGATGAAGCGTCTTTGACGCCCTAAAAGTGTCTAAAATAAGAATAGGGAAAATGAAACCATTTGTGCCAGTTAACAAAAATACTTTATCGGACTGCCAACTTCTCACTTGCCATTAAGTGAGAGGTTCAACCACAAAGCTTTGTTCATTGTCTCTTGTTTCTGGCATTTTCTCCCAAAGTTTGCACAGGCTCTATACTGAGTTATCGGCATGCCTATGCAGGTCTCTGGAAGAGCTATCGTGAGGAATTTGGGGTTTTGGAAACAAAGTGAAAAAGTCTGACATGTCCATCACCTGAGTGAGACTCAACGTGATGGTTTGTAGTTTTCACATGTGTTGGACATACACAGTCTTTATTGGGCAGCTGAAGTTCACTCAGCAACCTTGGTACCTGTGCAACTGTAATATCTTAGCAATTCCATAATGAAATTCACATGGATCCTCCCAACCTAGCCAGATTTGTGTCAGCTTCCTTAACATGTTCCAGTTGCATGAAATACTAATTAAAGGCACTCATGGTTAACTGATATAAATAGTCCCCACTTAGCCCATTATAGGTATGGGCTGTAAAACAAACAATTATGTGACAGATGATACATGTTAACGTGGAGAAATTCTGTGATGACATTTCTATAACATTGTAACCTCTTCAATAACCATATGGTCCACATTAGGAGCTAAAAGGGGTGCTGCCTGTGAAAGAGAGGCACCCTCCAGCTTCAGACTTTTCTTCTAAGAATAGCAAGGCCTGGAGCCCTGCTGAAGGATCTGCACTACCAATGGAGTCGAAGCAATGAAGTCATTGAGGGGAGTAGGTTTTTAACTGTTCATGTATTTGGGATTTCGTATTCCAGTGCTCAGAAATTCCACCAGCCACTTCCAAAATTGTATGCAAGGAAGCATGTCTTCCTTCAAAAGTCACTCATTTGTCCCCAGGTAGCCAGATTTAAGAAAAAGATTTTGACACAGTAGGAAATTAAATTTGAAATGTATTATTTTTCTCTAAGAGATAAGTCAAATGCATGTCAAAATAATGAATACAACAAATCATTTGGCGAACAAATAAACACACAATGTAATTACTTGGTGGCAAACCATCTCCTACTCCTTTGTTTTCTTATCTTATTCTCCTCAGACTAATCAGATGTCTCTTCTGAAACACTGGCTACAGAAAGATTATGTGACAACTGATCCTATCAAGGGACACTGAAATATACATTTTAGTAGATCAGCAACGTTGCACACAAGATTGTAAACATGTTACTATATTACAAATTGCTCATGTAAAAATTGCTAATGATATCTCTTAATACAAAAAAAAATGGCATTAGTTCAGAATTGCTAAATTTATTACCACGTACTGACCTCTTTCTTTTTTGCCAAGTACTGTGCTGAAAGCTTTATGGGGTTTATCTCATTTACTGTTTAAAAGCTTGTATGATGAGTCTTCACATCTTACAAAGTAGTTTAGTCATGTTGAGATTAAGAAACTTGCTCAAACATTTGATCAGCTACTATGAGGTAGGCTCTGTGCTGAGCATTGAGGCTATGAAGGTAACAAGACAGGATTTACAGTCTGGTAAGGGAGACAGACGTATATCATTAGTAACAACTAATTAATGAAACTGTTTTAAAAGTAATGGGAAGTTCTGAGATCTTTGAGAACACATGAAAAGGGGATATATCCTAGTTTGGTGGAGAAAATAAAACTCGATCACCAAAAATGTTTGGGACCTGAAGTATGAATAGGATTTGAGCAGGCAAAGGCATAAAAGAGCTTCACAGGCAGAGAGAAATGATGTGCAGTGTTGTGAGACTGGAAAGAGATGGACACTCATGCCCTTAGATAGTGACAAAACCAGAGTCAGAATCAAACTCAGGCTTCCGATGTTCTATCTAGCACCTACTGTACTTTGGCACAAGGGAAAGAAAAGAAGAAACCGAGGTTCAGAGAGGTTAATTTGTCCAAGGTCATACACAGCCAGAATTAAAATGTAGTAGTCAGTCTCCAAAACGTACACCTAGAATGCTATGCTTTGAACTATGTTTCTAAAAATCATCTCATGGAAATTCATTGGAATGTTTATAGGTGCTTCTATTTACTACCCACAAAGAAGTGATTTTTAAAAGTGTATATTTTAAAATGTAAACAAAGGTAAAGAGAATTAGTATAATGTATTCTATAACTAACCATTGCCCAGATGAAACAATTATCTATCTATCTATCCATATATATATATATATATATATATATATATATATATATATATATATATATATTTTTTTTTTTTTTTTTTTTTTTTTTGAGACAGAGTCTCACTCTGTGCCCTGGGCAGGGTGCAGTGGTGAGTGGTGTGTCATAGCTCACAGCAACTTCAAACTCTTGGACTCATCTGTTCTTTTAGAGATAAGGTCATGCTCTTGTTCGGGCTGGTCTTAAACTCCTGAGCTCGAGCAATCTACCCACTTTGGCCTCCCAGAGTGTTAGGATTATAGGCATGAGCTACCACGTCTGGGTCAATATTTTACTAATAAAATGAGTCTAATGAAGTAACTTCAAACTAAGAGACTACTGAGAATAGAATTTTATCACAAAGAAATTGTACCTTCCGTCAAGACTTGTTGCTTCTTCAGTACCATGTTAAAGTATTACAAATAAACACCCTATATAAATCACAAGAACAGAGACTTGATGTGGGAACACTCTTCTCCTCCACTTGGAGTGAGCTGGAGCAGTGTTTGTCAGTATCTTCTCTCAGTTAAAATACCTTGGGCTTCCCTGCCTTGATGCCCAATGGACGTGTAGCTCGATCTCCAGAAAGAACAAATCTGCTGTAGTACATGAACTTCTTCAGTATTTTAAAGAAAGCCTCCAGGATTCATTTAAAGATAGGATTTTAACACTTTGGAAATGTATTTTGTCTTAAGGTTGTTTATAATATAAACACTAGGGGCTGGTGGCGCCTGTGGCTCAGTGAGTAGGGCGCCGGCCACATATACTGAGGGTGGCAGGTTTGAACCCAGCCCTGGCCAAACTGCAACAAAAAGAAACTAGCCAGGCATTGTGGCAGGCACCTATTATCCCAGCTACTTGGGAGGTTGAGGCAAGAGAATTGCCTAAGCCCAAGAGCTGGAGGTTGCTGTGAGCTATGATGCCATGGACTCTACTAAGGGCAACAAAGTGAAACTCTGTCTCTAAAAAAATGAAAAAAAATTAAAAATATATATATAAACATTAGGGAGAAAAGTGCTTTGAGATCTTCAATGGCAGTACTACTATGATTTTTAAGGATTATCTATAAAATATAAACACACACACAATAAGCGTATCTAACTGACAATAATAATAATTTGGCTCTGTCCACTGAGGGGAGAGAAAAAAATTGAATGTGAAGTTCTGCCTACCATCTCAGTGTGAACACATGGCCTGAGGGAGTTCAAGATAGAAGCTGTGAACATACTCTGCTCCGCACTCTCCTGATCACACCATTACATGCAGCTCAAACATGGGCATCATGCTAAAATTACTCCATATGCAAAGAACAACAACGAAAAAGAAATGGAATACATTCTCAAAAGAAAAGAAAATCCACTGAGTTTGCCCTGGGATATACCAGATGTCGGAACTAACAAGTAAAAATTTTTCAGTCATCGTTGTAACTATCCTCAAAGAAGAAAAAGCATGTGCTTTCCATGAATAAAAATCTCAACAGAGAAATAGGAAAGTACAGTATAGAAATAGAAACCAAAGAGAGGAAATTTTAGATCTGAAAAATATAATTTCAGAAATAAAAAATAAAATTACCAGATTGATTTAACAGAGGAAAGGACATGAGAGAGGAAAGTGCAAAAAAAAACTTGAAGACAGGGCAATAGAAATTATACCAGGTGAAGAACAGGAAAAAAAATAAAGAACAGAGCCTTAGGGACTTCCTAGATAATATCAGACAGTGTAATAGAAAACTGGATGAAAGACAGATGTTTATGGCAGCGCCTGTGGCTCAATCGGCTAAGGCGCCAGCCACATACACCTAAGGTGGCGGGTTCGAATCCCCAGCCTGGGCCCGCCAAACAACAATGATGGCTGCAACCAAAAAATGGCCGGGCGTTGTGGCGGGCGCCATAGCTTGAGGCTCCATCTCAAAAAAAAAAGACTGATGTTTACAGAAACAAGATGCTAAATGAACACCAAGAATCAGAAGCC
>CAUYQV010143946.1:0-29997 GCA_963574575.1 Galagoides demidoff
CCGAGTAAGAAGTTGCCATGGTTACGAGGTATATATGCAAACGGGGCGGGGCACGTAATTTTTTGAGCATTTTGTACATGCGCTTTGGGGGAGGGGACAGCTCGGCGGGAGCCGAGGGTCCTTTTTTTTGGCTTCCGACAAACCTCACTGTTCTCCTTACTTTTAAATTCTGTTTGAATATCACCTTCTTCCTCAGTTTCTAATTCTCATGATTCCCCAAATAGGAATAGGAATAGGAATTTGGGGAATCATGAGAATTAGAAACTGAGGAAGAAGGAATCCCTTTTTTTTCTCTAAATGTCTTTGCTTATTGACCAAAGACCTCACTTATTCTGAGCGAGGTTCCCTACATTCTAGATTGGCCAGAGGTCCCACTTACCCTGAGTGGAGTTTCCCTTTGGACTTCCTCCCACTGTCTGCTGAAGGCCTCACTTAGTTCTGAGTATCACTTTCCCCTTTGGTCCACATCCCTAGTGTCCTGTTGTGTCCTGCTGAATCCTACCAACTACGCCAGATGTCTCAGCCCCTATGACCCTGGTCACAATCACCACAGGAAGGAAGCAGGCAGGCATGATGTGGATTAGAAGTACAAGCTTGCAAGAGGCAGGCTAACTTTGATTGCAGGGTACCCCCGACCAGCCTCCCCAGTAGCCATTTATTAAGACAGTACAAGACAGGTGAGGGGAGTATTAGACAATGACTGCATGCCTAAGGATTGCCATGGACTTGGGCTCTTGCTCTGCAAGGAGCACCTGCAGACAAATTGCCCGAGGGTCTGCCCCCCCCTCCCCAGCTGCAAATCATTTTGCTCAGAGGTCATCTGGCTCTTGGCATCCTCTACAGTGTGTGTACCATACTCATATTGATGTATTTGCTGCCATTATTTTTTTTATAAAAATGATACCAAACCATATTCTTACGATTTTAAGTATTATTGCTAGATGAAAGGATAAATACCTCTTAAGTTTTAGCAGACTTTGTCAAATGGCACCATTTTATATTCCCACCAGTAAAAAAGACATGAAGTCCCCATTTCTCTTCCCTTGACCTTGACCAAGTTAAAAACTGGAGAAATGCTCTTTATCATTTTAATTTGTATTTCTTTACATAAAACAGGTTTAGGCATTTTCCCCTATACTTAAGAAACATTTGTATTTTTATTTTCTATGAAATGTTCATTTATAACTTAGACCTTCTCTTAGACTGTGGATCTTCATCTTAGTGACTTTTAACTCTTTATAAATAGGTCAAAGATGTGAAATTTTTCATATTACTTACAAATGAAAATATATATATATGTATAACACATACATCATAAAAGATATAAAAAGAATTCTGTTGTGTGTATTTTTTATTACTTTTTATTGAATCATAACTTTGTATATTTATGCATTTATGGGGTTCAGGGTACTGCTTTAATGTACAATGTGAAATGCTTACATTGAACTTAGTAACACATCCATCACAATTATACTCATTTCTCAATAATTTTGAAATATACCATTGCATCATGCACATTAGGCAAGATCCCCCCCCCACCTTCTCTTCCCTTCTACTTTCTGGACTATGGTTATGTTTTGCCATTCATATGAGTTTGTAGGTGATTATATATTGATTTCATAGTAGTATTGAATACATTGGGTACTTTTTTTTCCCCATTCTTGAGATACTTTCTTTACTAACAAGAATATGTTCCAGCTCCATCCCAGTAAACATAAAAGATGTGAAGTCTCCATCTTTTTGTATAGCTGCGTAATATTCCATAGTGTACATGTACCACAATTTGCTAATCCATTTGATGGGCACTTGCACCATGTCTTCGCAATTAGGAAGTGGGCTGCAGTAAACATACTGGTGCAAATGTCTTTGTTGTAAAATATTTTTTTTATTAGATCACAATTATGTACATTAATTCTATCATAGGATACAGTGTGTTGCTTCCATATACAGTTTGAAAAACTCTCATCCAACTGGCTAACATAGCCATCACGTCTTTCTCATAATTGTGTGTTAAGACATTTATATTCGACCTTTAGACAAATTCACATGTACCCTAATAGGATAAATCATAGGCGTGATCCCCACAATATCATTCTCTTCACCCATCTTCCCCCTTCCCTCCCCCCCTTTCCCCGTAGTCTTGGACTCCAATTATAGCTTTCCTAAGATAGCTAACAATTAGTTTCATATTAGTGCTTGAAGCTATTTTCATGGCAAATTCCCTCTGAAATGGTTAGGGTTACTTTGTGGTAAGAATTATCATTCTTATTTCATTGGTTATTCTGATTCCTAAAGAAACAGGGATAGCATAAATCTTAAATATGCTCAAAAATATGATAAATAGAAATAACAAACATTAAAAAGTGGAAAAAATATAATAAAAATGGAACCACACTGGGAAATGAGACAAAGGCATCCCTCTTGTTTTAAATGTAATAATTAGTGAACATGACTGATAATTAAGTCAATCACAGAGATAAGCAATTGAGTACAAGTGTGTGGCAAAATTGTATTTTTATTAAATTCATAGAATATTTCTGATGTATTTGTATGTTTCTCAGGCACTTGCAAGAATCTAGCTGCTTTGACCATTTGAATCTGGATGACCTTGGAGACTTCATCTAACACATATACTGCATTTAACTAAATAAAGTAAATAGAATAGTTGAGAGGATAAAATATAACTTTTAAAATGTTTATTATAGTTCATTATAAATATAAACCAATAATTATTTTTAGCTGTAATTATTATTTTAAGTTTAAACATTTCTCCAATTAAAAGTCACTGCAGGTGGCACCTGTGGCTCAGTGGGTAGGGTGCCAGCCCCATATACCGAGGGTGATGGGTTCAAACCTGCCCCCAGCCAAACTGCAACAACAGAAAAATAGCTGGGCGTTGTGGCAGGTGCCTGTAGTCCCAGCTACTGGGGACGCTGAGGCAAGAGAGTCGCCTAAGCCCAGGAGTTGGAGGTTTCTGTGAGCTGTGTGATGCCACAGCACTCTACTGAGGCTGGTAAAGTATGACTGTCTCTACAAAAAAAAAAAAAATAAATAATAATAATAATAATAATAAAAGGTCACGGCATGAATCTTTTACTCACATGATTGGGTTAGTGAAAATAATATGCCAGAATTGTGCTGCCCCAATTTAATTACATTTTCTGTGCTCTTTCACTTAATTTGTACAACCACCATAGAGGGTAGACCTGCTATTGACATCGTTAGTTCCATTTTATAACATTGGGAAAAGAGATGGTCCCATAGTAAGTATGTGGCCAAATATAGCATCTGAATCTAAACCATTTTATTTTTAAATGTTATGCTTTGGAGTAAACTGTACTACCTCCTGCATTATGGAACATTCCATCCGGGGGCGCTATCAATGGTATTGAATTAGTGCAAAGAATAGAGGCAGAGAGAGATCTTGTTTGTGGAGCTTACTGAATAATTATCAGATCAGAATTTTAACTGGCATATTGTCAATATTCATAGAGGTATTGTTCTTTAACCGTTATCATTCAAAAAGCAAATAATAAAGACAGATATACAGTACCTATCTGTTTTCTCAAAATTTAAATGAACTATTTCTCCAAGCTAGGATCATCTCTCCAGGTTTTCAAAATATTCTAACATCAGTTTGGATTGTTCTATATTTCCAGTATCATCTTCAGATTATCAACCTAAAAATCTCTCCAAGACATTTTGATCCCCCTTTTTCTAGGTTTATACATTTCCTTTCCTTCCAAAGTTTTTCATGTAATTTTGTATAATTTCCAGTAACTGTTGAATAAAAGTTTAGGCTTTAGGATCGCAAGAAAATTGAAAATATACTAAAAAAAAAAATGCTCTACTCAGTGGGACAACAGCAGCACGTTCAGAAAATGGTAGCACTTTGCATGGAATGAGGCAACCAGTTTTTCTATCATATAAAGCTTCTGTGAGTTTGAGCCTTGTGGTAGTTCTAAAATATGTCCAAATATTATTTAATATTCTCCCCCCTGAAAGTTGAGCTTAATACTCCTGCCCTTGAGCACAGACTGAACTTAATGATCTATTTGTAATGAATAAAATTTAGCAGAAATGCAAACATGACTTCTGCAGAGAAGCCACAGAAGACATTCAGATTCCTCCTTATTCTGTCACTGTCTCCTCCTTGTCCTGCCCTTCTCCTCCTCTTTCTCCTCCTCTCCTTCTTCTCTGTCTTTCATGATATGCTCTGGAGCAGGTGTCCTCAAACTTTTTAAACAGGGGGCCAGTTCACTGTCCCTCAGACCACTGAGGGCCAGACTGCATGCCTCGGGATGAGTCGGCTGCTAAGCAGGACAGGCAGTGGTGACAAAAACACCGGGAGGGCTGGATAAATGTCCTAAGTGGGCTGCATGTGGCCTGTGGGCTGTAGTTTGAGGATGCCTCCTCTGGAGTGTGAAGACACTCAATTAGACATATGGAGAGGTCCCCATGGTGGGGAACTATGGCCTTCTTCAACAGCCATGTGAAAGAGCCACCTTGGAAGCAGATCCTCCAGCACACTCTACTCATGAGAGACTGTGAAACAAAAATCTACACAGATGAGATACTCTCAAATTCCTGAAACACAGAATCTGACATAATAAATATTATTTAAGTTGGTCAATATCAAAATAATTTGTTAGGCAACAATAAAAAAAATGAAATTTGTCAGTCATGTGATAAAAGTGGCTAGCTAAAATATTGTAAGAGAATTTTTTCCAAGTGATATGTAAAACTTAATTAAAATTAAAAAGTAATTTTTTTATTCAGTACCTTTATCTCAGTTATCTACTATATTTCTTTTCTATATTAAAATTGAAGACCTAAACACCTTCCCAAGTACACATTTCTAATTTCTATTCTTTTCTTCTCAGTTCTTTTCTCTGTATTATATTCATTATCTTTCTAGTTGATCTTGGATGTAGAATATGTGGAAAAATAAGCCTAAAACATGAATATAGTCACCTTATGTCCTGACATACACTAAGCAGAGAAAACAACGTTTAGAAACACTAAATTAGAAAAATACTTTATTAAAGACAATAATGTGTGGAATTTTCCACTTATCTCAGAAAACTATTAGAGAAAATGCATCACTTAGTGCTAATTACATCAACAACACAGAGGAAATGGCACAAAATTTCAGGTCCTAGTTGTGCTGCGAATGTCATTATTTTCACATGAAGATGAAAATGTGTATAATAAAAATACCTCTAATTCAAACTGACCATGAAGGTGTAAATGTTACGGATGACAAGTTATTTACCTTTTCAAGTTATCCTTTCAGAATCAGAACTTCAAAATACAATTTAAATTATTGGAATGAATTCTATGTATACCTGTATTGACGTTTGTATACTGACACATTAAAATATGATTAACTTACTTTCAAATAGGTATTAGTTTTATATAATTGTTTGATATGCAAATGTAGCAAATTTTCAGTAACATAAGATGAAATAAAGAAGCAAATTCCCCCAATCTTTTATAGGAAAAGCCTTGTCCTTTTATAGGGAGAAACCACTATAGATGCCCTTGAGCTCCTTTGAAGACAAAGGGGGAGCTGTACATAGAAAGGGAAAGAAATAAATGACAAGTGCCCTGTGTTCTATTTTGGTTCTGTGGACCACCAGACTCACTTAGACTATTAATCCTTGAGTTAATATTCTGTTTGAGTTACAATAAAATAATAAGAGACAAGGAAATCACATTCTTCCATGAGTGTAAAGAAATATGAGCTAATCCTTCCTTATTGTTTCATTTTTAAGCAATAACATACAAGAGCTCAACACACTTAAATACATGAATCAAAGGGAATAATAAAAACTCACTTTAAATTACAACACCTGATGGTTTACAGAAGGAAGGAAGGAAGGAAGGAAGGAAGGAAGGAAGGAAGGAAGGAAGGAAGGAAGGAAGGAAGGAAGGAAAGGAGGGAGGGAGGGAGGGAGGGAGGAAGGGAGGGAGGGAGGAAGGAAGGAAAGAAAGCAGGCAGGCAGAGAGGGAGGGAGAGAAAGAAAGCTTTCTCAACTGTTCGGTAAGCAACAAATCTAAGAATGTGTTATTAAGAGTATTAAAATGGGCCTGGAACATTTTTAGTGTTGAACATTCAAAGATTATTAATATATGGTCTGTGCATGCTTGTCTAACTCCTTTTGTAAAATGGAAGGACAAGTGCATAAATAAACTGCTTAGCAATGCAATAAAATATAAAATAGAACTATCTACCAGAAAAAAATAAGAGCAATAAAGTGGCATTTTGATTTGGATGAGTCAGAAAACGTTTCACAAAGGCAAAGACACTTAATTTGTTCCTTGAATAATCAGCAAAAAATAGTCACAGGTAAGGAAGATGGGATGAGAATACTGTTTGGTAAAAAAACAAAAACCAATTGAGCACCTGGGGAATGCAGTGCAGTAGAGATCACTGCTCCATCTAAAAGGCAACTCAGTGTCCTGTCAAGCTTCAGTGACGGATGGCTGTTGATCAGGAATGCAGTCCTATTTCTACCAGATTTTCTGTTTCATCAAAATATAAAAGAAACTTATATTTCTTATACTTATTTAATTTTGAGCAAGTTAACTGTGTCAATCCCTTAGCAAAAAAATTTCCCTAAGTTTTGTTATCATTTTTCTCTAAAATGTGGTGTCCATATGCAAATACCTTTTTCACATCATAATCCTCTCAATTATTTTTATGTAGAGAGAACACAACTGAAATATTTCCGAACTGTTAGCTACCTCTATTTGCAGTACTTTTGAAAAGTTATCCTGGCTTCCTAATATTTGTATTTGCTTTTAATTGTGGTTTGTTTCAAGCATCATTTCTACATTTAATATCACTAAGAATGAGTGACATAAGCAAGATGGTGAAGAAGCAGATACTAGACTCTCATCCTGCCATCAAAAATAACAATTAGCTACCTTTGATGGAAAAAAAGCCCTGGGATGGCTCAAGAATTCAATTAATGCAAGCAACACAGTGGAATTAAAAACAACATCTGACCATACAGAGTATTGCTGGGTCAGTTATGATACCTGACTGAGATTTCTAGAGACAGAGACCAAAAAAGAAAAGTGTGGAGACTGTGTCAGCCTCTGGTGCATGCCAGCATAGCCCCAGGGGCCTGCTCTGCAAAGGGCCCTGCAGTCTTTCGTACTAAGGACCTCAACATCCCCCTTGGCAGAGCTAATCTCCTTGCAGCTTTCTGAAGGGAGGTCCCTTTTGTGCTCTTCGGCATGTCATCTCCATGTGGAGATGACAAGCAGCTTTTGCCACTGAAGTAACCAATACCCATCATAGCTGCAGTTTCTCTGATAGGGAAACATTGTTGTGTCCTTCCCATCAACCACCAAATAGAAGTTGCTGTTGTCCTACCCAGCCCAGGACAACCCCACCATACACTGGAGCCAGGAGCTATGGCCACTCCCTTTGCTTTCATAATCTGGACCCTGGACCTGCTGCTCCTCAGCTACCTACTCCTCAGACACAGGAGCAGTATTGCTGTGGGCTAGCCCATATCTCAGAGCCCAAAATCAATGAAGCTCTCCGTATGCCCACCCACAAGTACCTGTGTCATGTACATGACTACCAGCATTGCACTGACCTGTGCCCCAGGCACTGATGTCTCAGTGGTCCAGGACCCACAGGCCACTGGTCCCTCCGTGTATGCTCACATACTGAACTCTACCTCCATGGCTACTTCAAGAGTTCTATGTAACACACATAAGTGCCACCACCACCGCAAGTGTGCCTGTGAGCTGGACTCAGAATCAAGCGATTTCCTCTTAGACATGGTATCTCTCATGAGAGAAAAAAATGATCAAGAAGACTTCAACTGCCTTTAGCACTAAAAGCAGCCTTTCTTGCCACTGTAATACACACAACCCTGATGGCTGAGGACTTAATCTAGCAAACCTACACAGAGAATACACCAGTGCACCCTTACTGGAACTGGAATTATCATGCCCCACCCAGCTGGCACTCTTGCACCCACCTTCAGGTTGAGGTCTCTCCCCATTGAAATCAATGTGTAAAATCAGGAAGAGATGACTGATTAGTCAGGTGCTCAGACATCCACTGAAGGAGGCAACAAAAAATGTGAAGAATCAAGGAGACATTGTTGTACCCCTGCAACCTGAAAGTGTAGACTTGGACCCCACTTCAGTGCAATCACTCAGAGATTTATTGAATCTGCGCAGGGGACTGCTGCTCTGAGACAGACAGTCTGCCTCAGTAGAGGGCAGGTTGCTTTATATAGTTTTTAAGCAAGCATGCTACAGAAGCAAGACTGGCTGCTTAGCTCATGGTGGGGGGTTATAGCTTGGGAGTTACAATCTGGGTAAATTTCTACCATTGTTCACTGGGAACTTGAATTTGGAACTTGTCCTGCTTCCTTGTTCTGAAGCCTGTTCTTGGAATCGCCTCTGAGGGGGGAGGGGGAAGGAGGAGGAGGGAGGTGGGCCCATTTCAACATGACTCTACTTAATGAACTGAATTATTTTCAGTAACTGACCTCAAAGAAATGAAACACTACTGGCGGTGCCTGTGGTTCAGTGGGTATGGCGCTGGCTCCATATACTGAGGGTGGTAGGTTCAAACTTGGCCCTGGCCAAACTGCAACAAAAAATAGCTGGGCATTGTGGTGGGTGCCTATAGTCCCAGCTACTTGGGAGGATGAAGCAAAAATATTGCCTAAGCCCAGGAGTTTGAGGTTGCTGTGAGCTGTGTGATACTATGGCACTCTACTGAGTGTGACAGAGTGAGACTCTGTCTCTACAAAAAAAAAAAAGACAGAAAGAAAAAAATAAAACACTATAATTAGGCATAGGTGGCAAGTGAAGGCACAAGAAAAGTATTCTATAAAAATAGAAATCAAAAGAAAGCAGAGCTGGACATACCTAGACAAAATAGACTTGAATGTAAAAATAAACTGTAATAAGAGAGAAAAAGGTCATATAATAATAACATAGGAGACAATTAATTCATCATGAGGACATAAACAATGTAAATATATGTTCATCCAACCCAGAATATATAAATCAC
Organism: Galagoides demidoff; assembly: GCA_963574575.1. Lineage (NCBI taxonomy): Eukaryota > Metazoa > Chordata > Mammalia > Primates > Galagidae > Galagoides > Galagoides demidoff. Next base: position 9,056 of record CAUYQV010143946.1, read on the forward strand.
ATATGAACAAATATATAGGGAACAATAGACATCAATACGTCAATCCTCTAGGATTGAATAATCAACACTAAACAATGGATAAATCATCCAGAGAGAAAATCAGTAAAGAATATTGGACATGAGCTCTACATTAGACCCATTGGAGGTAAAAATCATACATGAAACTTTTACCGTACAGCTGAAGAATGCACATTTTCTTAAGTGTACATGGAATATTTTCTAGGATAGATTACATATTAGGCCACAACGTGCTAATGTTTCCTATCAAGCAGTTTGACTATTTGTCTAATTTATTTCATTGCTGTTATTTTAACTTGCAGTCCTATCATAACAAAAAATGTTGAGGATATGTTCATATGCCTATTTCCAATCTATCTATATTTTGAAATGTTTGGTAAGAATTTTTCTTATTTTTAATGAATTGTTATGTTTCAATTAATTGGGTATGTTAAGATTAAATTTTAACAGATATTTATATGCATTGGATACAAGTCTTTTATCAGAGATAGTATCTTTTGCAAAGATTTTTTTTTCCTGTTTGTGTCACTTAACTTTTTAACAGTGCCTTTAAAAGTGAACACGTTTTTGATTTTAATGAAATATAACTTTATTTTTTTGTCAGATTAAGCTTTTGATATTGTAACTAAAACATTTTCAACCAAATCAATTTTATATCAATTATATCCTATGTATTATTGTAGTTGTTTTGTAATTTTGCATTCTATATTCACACCTATGATTCACTGTGTGTAAGGGTCAGAATTCATGTCTACTGTCATGTTATTGTGCAGTCAGGAGGAAGGGCTTGCAGACTCTGAACTTCTCACAGAACAGAGCCCATAAGCACTCCGTCCCAATGATTTTGCTGTGGGCAATGGGGAGGTCTGAGGCTTAAAAGCTGTGAGAAGTCAAACATCAAAAATGGAGTCAGACTATTAAGAACAAGTTACTTCTGAAAAAAGGTGAGAGAAGATATTGGCAAGATGATAAATGACTTGCATTCATTAAATTCTGCAGATCCTAACATAGATCATAGTGACTGTACGTAATAATGATGCATTTTGCATTTGAAAATTGTTAAGAAAGTAAATCTGAAGTGTTTCATGACAAAAAAGATATCTGTGCGAGGTGATAGATATGCTAGCTAGCTTGATTGTGATAATTATTTCACACTAATATTACATCAAAATGTCACATTACATACCTTGAACACATACAAAGTTTTGCCGATTAAACATAGTAAAGCTGGAAATTAGGGCAATGTCCATAAATTCCGTTTTATTAGAAAAAAATCATTCAGAATGACCCATGTAATGCACCACACAAATGTAATTCAATTTGAATAATAAAATGACTATAACAGAAAATCCAAAATATTATGTATTATTGTCATTTAATAATGTCAAGGCAGTTTTGTAAAATCTAGAAGCACCAGGATAAACTGGGTAAATGAGAAATTCAAAATGGTTATTTAATTTAAAATAAATAACCTCTTAATTATGTAATGGATGTGATTAATGATGTCTAAACAGAACAATGAGAAAGTCTTCTTTTCTGTAGAAAAGGATGGGCATCTTGAAACAGATACAGCCAGGCACAGACATTCTCAAATATAGTTTCATGACTTCTAAAGAAAAGGGAGATTGAAAAAAAAATGAGACATGCATGAAAATATTAAACACAGGTTCATTTTAGAGTTATGGAACAGGGTGGGGCTAAACTTTGTATAAAGAGGAAGTGGCAATTCCATGTTTAATTACTAGCAATACTGTCATTTGAAATAGCCTCAACTGTGAAGTCTCAATAAAAGCCTTAAGCAAACAAGTTCATTTCTCTGGTTTTTCTTTTAAAAAGAAATAACATTTACAGGCCTGAGAGAAGGTAATTAAAGTCAGTGAAGAAATTAAAAATGAGAAAATATGAGAAAGTAAGAGTCCTTCCCCAAGAAGCCAGAGGCCTGGAGAAACACGAAGAAAAAAAGTTACTTTTAATACTTTTAATTACCCTGTAAACTACATTCCTAATGAGTATTTTCCCTTTTTTTGGTCTAATCTATGCTGATTGAAACAACTTCAAAGTTGTCAACTATGGGGTGGGAGAGAGAGAAAGAAAGTGAGAGAGAGAGAGCACCTGAGCTTGCAAACAGACACGTCAGTAGAGCTCCATGGGGGCCGCCTGTAAGGGACAAATGGCCATTTGAAACCTAATTTCCTCCCTCTACATAGTCAAAATTGTGAAGAATCATCCTGTCTATATGGAGGAGATATTTCACAAGGATGCTTCTCTACTTTTGTTAGAAAGTGCTTATTATTTTTTAATCCTTAACATATTTAACATGATAACATACTGAATGCTGGTGTTTTTAATCTACTCTTATATATGCAGGATTTCATGATAAAAACACTGAAAAAACTAGGCATATGACAAACACATCTCAAAATTATAAAAGCCATGTATAACAACAAATTGATAGCCAACATCATAGTGAATGGGGGAGAGTTGAAAGCATTCTCCCCAGACCTGGAACAAGACAAGGATGCCCACTGTCACCACTCTATTCAGCATAGTGCTGGAATTTCTAGCCAGAGCAATCAGCCAGAGAATGAAATAAAGTGTATTCAATTCAAGAGAATGTCAAACTCTTGGTTTTTGTTGACAATATGATAACTTGTATCTAGAAAACATCAAAAACTTCAGCAGAAGATTCCTCTCACTGATAAATAAATTGGGCAAAGTCTTAGGTAAAAAGCCAATATATGCAAATCAATGACATTTCTATATGCCAGTAACAGTCATGAGAGTCAAATCAAATACTCAATATTATTCAAAATAGCTACAAAGAAAATAAAATACCTATGAATATACTTAACCAAGAAGGTGAAAGATCTCTACGAGAAAGAACTACAAAGAACTGAAGTAAGAAATTGCAAATGACACAAACAAACAAACAAAAATCTTGTGTATGGATCAGTAGAATCAACATTGTTAAAATGGCCATATTTCTGAAAGAGATTTACATATTAAATGTAACTCTCATGAAAGTATCAACATCATATTTCACAGATCTAGAAAATATAATTCTAGTCTTTGGCAAAACAATCTTAAACAAAAAGAACAACCTAGAGGCATCACATTATCAGACTCCAGACTATATCACAAGGCTATGGCAACCTAAACAGCATGGTATTGGTACAAAAAGAGAGACAGAAAGCACCAAAACAAAATAGAGAATCCAGACATAAAGCCATCTACCTACAGCCAGTTGATGTTTGCCAAAGCAGACTACAATGTGTGCTGTGGAAAATGTACCTTATTTGATAAATGGTGCTAGAGAAATTGGATAGCCACCTGTAGAAGAAGGAGTCGGACCCCTATCACTCACACTCAATTAATTGAAGAATTAATTCAAGATGGATAAAACACTTAAATGTGGGGCATGAAATCATAAGAATTCTATAAGAAAATTTAGGGAAAACTCTTCTGGATATTGGCCCAGGAAAAGAATTTCTGACCAAGACCCCGATGGCAAGTATAGCAACTTCAGACATAAATAAATGGGATTTGGTTAAAATACAAAGCTTCGCACAGCTAAGGAGATATTCAACAAAGCTCATAGGCAACCTGCAGAAAGGGAGATAATATTCACAACCTATACATCTGATGAAGGGCTGATACACAAAGAAATAAAGTAAATCAGCAAAAATAAAAATAAAAAATGAGTCACCCCCAATAAAAAGTGAACAAAAGATATGAATAGCAGCTTTTTAAAAGAAGATAGGTAACTAGCTCACAAACATAGAAAAATGTTCAACATCACTAATCATCAGGGAAATTCAAATTAAAACCACAGTGAGATATCAGCTTTCGAGTGAAAATTACTTCCATTAAAAAGTCCAAAAACACTCAATGCTAGTGTGGGTGCAGAGAGAAAGGAACATTCTTACCCTGTGGGTAGGAATGCACATTAGAGTAATCTCTGGAAAACAATATGGGGATTCCCCAAAGAGCTACAAGTGGACCTACACATTTGATCCAAAAAATCTCCAACTGGGTATCTACTCAAAGGAATAGAAATCATAAATTAAAAAGACACCTGTATTGGAATGCTTATTGCAGCACAATTCATGATTGTAAGATCTGGAATCAATGCAGGTGCTCATTAACTTATGAACGGATTAAAAAATATATGGCATAGGTACACAGTATACCTTGGAGTACTACTCGGCCATAGAAAGGATGAACGCCTTTTGTGGCAAATTGGAAAGTATTGGGGACTAGTATCTTTAGCCAAATAACTAAAGAGTGGTAAAACAAACAGCACATTTAGTCTAATAAATTGGAACTCACCAATGGGCACATGTCCTCAGACAGAAGTAAAAATAATTGGAAATCAAGCAGGATCCGGGAACAGGGCAGGGGCAAAAAAACTACCTAATGGGCGCAATGAACACCATTCAGGTGATGGGTACACTTACAGCCCTAACTCAACTCATGTAACAAAAATATTTGTACCCCTTAATGTTTTTAAATGAATAAAAAAAAGCACCAGAGTAAATATTTAGGCTTTGGAAACCATCTGGTTTCTTTGTTGCAACTACCGAACTCTGCTATTGGAGCCAGAATGAATTCACAGACAATGCAGTAACGAATGTGCATTTTCCTGTTTCAATGAAACTTTGCGTACTAAAAATAGGCAGTAGTCAGATTTGTACTGCAGACTGTGGTTTGCCAACCAATGTCACATAACGGTTTCCCCATTATATATTAATTGCATATTAATAGCATTCATTCGTTAATATCCCTTAGGATTATGAAGCATGTAAAACATTAGCACAGAAAAACAATACAAATGTAAATTCTCTTACTTTGGTGACCCATTTTATTTTTCCCTTTGTGTACAGATAGAATGTTTTTTTTCCTCCCTTGGGTCACAGGAAAGTGAAGGTGTAAAACTGAACAGTTGGGTAGAAGCGGGATGCTTATTACTTCTAATGCATTCAGAGACTAAGAAAATTGACTGAAAACTTTGTTTAGGTGAAATAACTATATGCCTGGACCAGATGCTGCATAACTTACTGAAATACAAAACACATGACAAAATACCCGCTTACGATTTATCACCCACGAGAGAATTTATGATGGAAGGTTGCAGGATCTGTTTGACAGTTTTGCTGGGACATGAAAACTGACAATTCTTAATATGAAAATATGAATGTTTTAAATAAGAACAGCAATATGGTAGCAGCTGCTAGCGAATATGAATAAATTTCTTAGGCGTTTATTTGACAAAAAGATTATGTATTCTAAGTATTTGAACCGATGGACTTTAATTTTACTTTCATTTCTGTTGCATTATTTTCTACTCGTTACTTCTAAGCCATGTTATGCAGCGTAGGAGTTAAACTTCAGTACATCCCAAATGCATCTTACCCACCTGACATTCGTTCTAGTCACATGCACATGCAAATTCTTTCTCTCTGACTCTGTCTCCTTCTCTCCCACGAATCTCTCTCTTTCTTTCTCTGTCTCTCCCTCTTTCTCTCTTTCTCACATACACACATACATACACACACTCCTTCATTTATTCCCCCCCCCACACACACACATTTACAGCCTGGAGTGGAGTGAAATGACTTTTTATTACATGGAAATTATGTCTCTAGGTATTAAAGTATCACACAGCATTCCTGCCTAAAATCATTTAAATAAAGTGGTAAATATCCCCTTTTCCCTAAAAGCAGGTTTTTTCTTCTTTTGCAGGTTGTCTTTATGAATTAGTCTCTTGAGTGATGGCACTTATGAAGCCGACGAGGTGCAACAAGCACAATGCACGATGCGAGGCGAGGCATGTTAGTGTTTCTGAGCATGCTTCTTCCTCTGATTATTTAGAACATTAAACTTTTATTAAAGAGCTGGGGATGTGCTCAATCCACTTAGTATTCAGCCATGATCTGCATAATTGATTTTAAGGTGAAAACTTCCAGCTCCAAACGGCTTTTGGAATATTTGCTTTAGATGTGGTGATATCATGTCTGCTGAAATGCCTCAACTATCATCCGGGTAATTGACATGCGATGCATCTGACGCATTGCTCATCAGCATTATATAAAAATCAACGCAAAACTGTTGAGTATACCACCTAATTTAATTGAAATTTAATGAGATAATGGCCTGCAATGTAATTGGCAAAAAATCACCATTATCATTATTGTGCTTCACTCACATAGTACACAAATACATTTTCCAAACCTTTTTTTATAACGCCAAGTACGATTCCAATAACAGATGCATACATTCAGTCATTACAATTGCTCTTTTATTAAGGAACATTTCCTCTTCTGTCCACTCCCTTCCATCCACCCAGGCTTTAGTTTTCCCCATTATTTATAGCTTTAATTAATCTATTATCCTTCCTTGGCATGGAAGGACATTGTTACTGTTGTCCTGGGTAAAGACATCATATATAGAAATCAATATAGAATAGAGATAGGACATTAAGAGTAGAGCTTACAGAGCCAGATGCAGCCATATTTTAATTTAAAAAATGTACATTACTCACTGTTTGTCCTTGGAAAAGTAACTTAGCTTTTCTGAATTTGAGTTTCTACATGGGTATAAGATGGCAACACTTAACCAATATCTTTGTGAGGATTAAATTAATGAAGCTCAATGCACTGTCTGAAGTATAAGTAAATATTCCAACTATTTCACATTATTTTTCTTACTGGTATAATCATTTATCACAAAATCTCCTTAGAATGTAGGGTGGAGAAGGCTTCAGGGTGCATGTCGCTTAGAGGAGATAGACTGGAACTAATCTGTTACAATATATTCCCTAACTGGTTCCCAGTTTTGACCTCTACAATCTCTTCTTGACAAGCAGCTAGAGTGATCCTTGCCTAGTGTGTGTTAGGTCATGGTTCTCAAAGGTCAAGGCCCTACAGTGGTCCTTACCTCACTCAGGAAGGTTAAAAGGGCAATTCATGCTACTCTAAAGGGTTTATATCTCAACTAAGTTACTGGGGAGTCAGTAAATGTTTAAACTGATGATGACCAGAGCGGGTGGAATTTTAGAATGATTACGCTGGCAGAGGTATGGAAGAAGATCGGCCAGAGCACCATGCAGAATGCAGTATCTCAGATCTGAGTGAAACATTAAGTTTGGAATGAATTACAATGATGGCTTATGTACAAAGGCAGCAAGAAGTTGAATTCACTACAAAGTTATTTGCTAAGAAATAGGGCAGCAGGCAGCTGGTTAGGGTGAGGTGGGAAGGCAGCTTCAGATGGCAAATTAGGATTTAAGGCAAAACTCTGTCCTTATTACATTAAGTGACAGCAAAAGAGTAACTTGAGTATGTATAAAAACTCTAGAGGGTGGTGAAGTGTAGTGGTACAAGAGAGACAAAGTTACTATGGTCTAGCGTGGAAACTCAGGCACTTTATTATCAGTGCCATCAGCCACTTATAATACCTCAAGAAGGAAGTCGCATGGGTGGAAATGGGAGGGTTGAGTCACTTCATATAATTATATGGTATTTAATGAAATTCACTGAGAACTTCTGCTTCTGAGTTAGGCAATGGTCTAATGAGAAATAGTCTCAATCTGGAGGCACGGCTGAGGCTTTGGGGTATTTTGGCAATAACTCAGAATCTAGCAAGAGAATATCTGTCAGGACAGTAAAAGCACCAAGTTGTACAGTTGTATCTCACTCACTATTTCATATTTGTGTGTGCATAAACATATGTATTATGCGTAATCTGTACATACACACATGTATAAATGCACATATATACGGATACTTTTTTTTAATAGGGTCTTGTTCTGTCACTCAGGCTACAGTGCAGTGGCACAATCATAGCTCACTATGACCTTGAGCTTAAGAGATCCTCCCCCCAAGCCTCCCAAGTAGCTGAGATTATGGGCACATGCCACTAGTTATTTAAAAAAAAAAAATTGTACAGAATGGGTCTCTATATGTTTCTCCAGCTGGCCTTAAGTGATTGTCCTATTTCAGCCTCTCAAAGAGCTGAGATTATTTGCATGAGCCACCATGCATGGCCTGGAGTAATTTTAATAACTAAACATTTTAAAAATTAATTTTCTTGTTTACTTTTTTTGAATATCACTCATGTTGAACCAATTTCCTTTTTATTCCACTGACATTATAATTTGAGTAGTCTTTTTTTTTTTTTTTTGCAGTTTTTGCAGTTTTCGGCTGGGGCTGGGTTTGAACCCGCCACTCCTCGCATATGGGGCTGGCGCCCTACTCCTTTGAGCCACAATTTGAGTAGTCTTTTTATACGCTCTTAACACTTAAAGCTTTTGAAGGTTTTTATAAACGGTATTTTTTTTACAGCAGTTTTGTATTCCTAGCAAATGTCAGTAGGAGGCACAGAAATTTCCTTTAGGACCCCTGCCTCTGTCTATTATTAGACTCTCCCATTATCATCATAAGCCACCAGAGTTCATTTGTTACAGCTGATGAACCTGCACTGACACATACTTTTCACCTGTAGTCTCTAGTTCACATTAGGCTTCATTCACGTGCTGCACATCCTATGAGTTTGAACAATGTGTAATGAAATGTATTCATGTGTCCACCATCACAGCATCATTCAGAGTAGCTTTACTGCCCTGAATATCCCATGAGCTATTCCAATTTATATCTCTCTGCTTCCCCAAGCCCTAGAAATCACTGATCATTTTACTGTCTCCATAGTTTGGCCTTAAGAGTGTCACAGAGTTGGAATAAGATACCATGTAACTTTTTCACACTAGCTTCTTTCACTATGTAATACATGCATTTAAATTCCTGTCTTTTTATGGCTGAATTGTTTATATCTTAGTTCTAAATAATGTTCCATTGCCTGGCTGTACCACATTTTATTTATCCATTCAGTTGCTGAAAAACAAGTCATTTGTTTTAATATTTGTCAATTATAAATAAAGCAGCTATAAATATCTGTGTGAGGGGGGGGGGTTAAGTGAACATACCAACTTCCTTCTAATGCATGTAATTCCTTTACCCTTCTGCTAAACTCTTTTCTCAGCTTTTTCAGAATTAAGTTATAATCAGTAATCTGAGTCCATTTTTGAAGTTTTACTTCTCACAGGTCTCCAGTCTCATCCTTTCCTCTTCTTCACATCTGGGTCATTGGGAAGGAAAGCTTGTTCACGCTGTGGTTTCTGCAGTGGGAAGTTCAAAGTATGCGGAAGCCTTTCCCCTGACTGGAGAGTGAAATGATGCTAAACGCAGATGTTTCAGCTTACACCAAATGAATGATAGACATGAATATAATATAAAAATTATAAAATAACTAGAATAAAACATAGGAAATAATTTATATGAAACTAAGTTGGTGAAAGGTTTTAGATACAACATCAGAAGCTTAGTACATGAAGAAAATAGACAACTTTAACTTTATTAAAATCAAAACTTTTGCTCTTCCAAAGGCACTGTTAAAAAGGAAAATGAAAATCCACAGACTGGAGAGAAACCACTGAGAAACATCTATCTGATATAATAAGACAAATATCCAAACTATACAATTATCCCTTGATATTTAATCATAACATAACCCAATTAATTCAAACTTGACATCTCAAGAATAGGAAAAATTTCTCAGCAGACATTTCATCAAAGTAGATGTATAGATGGAAATGGGCGCATAAAAGTTCTTCAACATTTTTGTCATTATAGAACTGAAAATTAAAACAGCATCAATTAAATAAACTAGAAACCTCTTAAAATGGCTCAAATCCAAACAATTAACAATAACGTTGCTAGAGACCACATGCAGCCAGAGGAGCCCTAATTCATTGCTAGTGGAAGTGCAAAATGGGGCAGCAACATTGGAAAATGGATTAGTAGTTTCTTACAAAGTAAACCTGATCTCACAATATATCCAGCAACCGTATTCTCACACATTTTTCCAAGTGACTTGAAAATTTACTTCCATGGAAAATTCGGAAAATGATTTCTTATAGAAGCTTTAGAAATAAAACCAAAAATTTAGAGCAAACAAATGATCATCAATAGATTAATGGATAAATTGTGGTACCTCTCCACAATAAGGCACATTCAATGATAAAAAATGATGAACGACACACTAATATAAACGAACCTTGCCTGCCTATTAGCAGTAGAAGAAGCTAATCTGTAAAGGTTTCATATTGTACGATGTCATGTATATGACATTCAGGAAAAGAGAAAATTATACTATCAGGAAACCAACCGGAGGTTCTTTGTGTTTCAGGACAGGAGGAGGTTGAATATACTGGTGAAAAAATGACCAGTATATTATAATAAAACTCATATAATGTTATACCATATAGAGTAAACATTTATGTATATTATTTTTGAAAATCATTTGAGAGGGGTCGCTTCCTGTGGCTCAAGGAGTAGGGGGCTGGACCCATATACTGGAGATGGTAGGTTCAAACCCAGACCTGAAAAAAAAAAAAAAAAAAAAAAAACCCAGCCCTGGCCAAAAACTGCAAAAAAAAAAAAAAAAATTTCATTTAAGAGGATGAGGTTATCAAGACATAACAAAAAAACTAATTGTATGATAAATATATGAAATAAACTTAATAAAGTGAATCAGTAAAAATGGAATTAATGTAAGGATAGAGATAAAGATCAATGCAATTTAATTGAAAATCAGAAATAAACCCTCATATTTAAGGTCAGTTTATTTTCATCAAGGGTGAAAAAATAATTCACTAGGGAAGAGAATCTATTCCAATAATGGTGCTGGGACAACTGGATGAAAAAATATTCCATCATATATGAAATTTAAATGTAAAAGATATCATACGGCTAATATGAAAACTAAAATTATAAAACTATGATGAAACTTTCTAAGATATTACACTAAAAATGCAAAAAACAAAAGAAAAATAGACAAATTTGTGTTCAACAACATTAAAACTGGACACTGTTAGGTAGAGAAGATAAAAAATGGAAATCATCCATCAGATAGGGGCTTGTAACATTTAACAATTTTAAAACTACTAAAAAGACTATTGAGCAAAATATATGAATAGATACTACAGGAATGGTTAGTCAATACCGGAAAAGATGCTCAATGTCATTAGCTGTTTAGGAAATGAGGAAATGCAATTCAACACAACCAATGAGATACCACTCAACTTCCTCTAGGATAACTGGAATCAAAGTAGTAGACCATAATAAATGTCGACAAGGATGTGAGGCCATTGGAGCTCTCTTAATTTCTGATGAGACTATAAAAAGGTTCAGATATTTTGTAAAACATTCTGGTAGTTCCTTAAAAGATTGAATGTAAGGACGTATTATGACTCAGTGTCCATTGCAATCCGTTGTGTATATCTTGGAGTAATGACAAAGGTATTTCCAGACAAAATCTTGTGCCTAACTGTTCATAGCAACATTAGTCCTAAAAGCCAAAGTGTGGAAATAACCTAAATGCCTGCAATCAACTTGGATACATAAAATACAGTATATTCAAGCAGTAGACCATTGTTATTATAAGAAGGAAAGAGCTACTTCTATTTGCTACAGTATAGATGAAACTTGAAATTATCACACAAAATTAAGGTTGTTAGTTATAGAAGAACATATATTTTATGATTTTATATAGAGATTGTTCAGAATAGACAAATCTACAGGAACAGAAAGTAGATTCCTCATTTTCTAGAAAGTGTTGGGAGGTGGTTGAAGGAAGTGTCAAGTGACTGCTAAGTGGGGAGTGACTTCAGGATTTATTTTTGAAGTGTTTCAATATCCTAAAATTGATCATAGTAGTAGTTATACATCTCTGAATATCGTAAAATATTCATTAAATTGTACATTTCCGTCAGAGAAATTGTATTGAGTGTGAATTATATCTCAATAACATTGGTGAAAATATTCTATAGTAACCTACTTACTCCTGTATTCTGTTTGCCGTGGATATGAAATCTGAACAAAATAGGTTTCAGTGATGTGAATAATTTTCCATGTTGTGTCAGAAAATGTTACTTCTTGAAGACATAAGTCTTCTCAACTAGTCTCTGAAATTATCCTAATAAAATACTTTCCCCTGGGACACATGTTTATTCATGAGCTGAGAAATAAAGAAGGATGTAACTGGAAAATCAACATAAGAGAGAGAGAGAGAGAGAAACCCATAGCTTGAATAATTACCTTTCTCCTCAAAATTTTTATATTGAAAATTAAACACACACACATCCATATGCACAGGCATTAGCTCTAAGGTTAGGAACTGGCTCTGGAACCTCATCAGAGCGTGGTGCATTATGAAACATACCCAACTAAATGGAAAAACAAAGCAGGATATGCCTACCTGGATCCCAGTGATAACAACGGTGATGATTAATTACGCGTGCAATGTTCTATATTTCCCTTCGTGACAATACAGCAACAACACTATTATATCTTGCAGAGAACAATTAAGGCCAGGAGAGTTCACCTCTGAAGTCCCACTTTAATGTACCACGTGTAGCCGGCTCTCTCTGTAATAAGCACAAATAGACGCAGGTTTATAGCGCCAACATAATACAGTATATAAACAAAATGTGTAAAACAATCAAATACATAAGCTCTCAGAATTTCTGACAATTATTTCTCTTCTAGTGAAAGTGTGCTGTATTATCTGGCTGTGTATTTTCACCGTGAATTGTTCAAGAACATTTTGTATGGCAGAAATGGCATTATTGTATATACTCGGGTTACTGAAAGATCACATCAAGTAGATAAAAGAAAACTGAACTAAATTTATAGAAGAATATTTGGAATCAAACTCCTTATCTCTGTATTCTTTAGAAAAGAAAAAAAGGTTTTAATATTACTTAAAACAGAGTGGGGAATGGTATTTGCAAACTGTACTTTTAAAGTTTCTAATTGTCATTATTATTAACATAGACTTTTTTTTCTTGTTACTGATAGAATATAGCTGTAAATGTGAGTGCCACACGTTACAGTTAATAATTCTGGCTTTGCATACTTGTTCTACCATTTATTAACTTTTAAACCTCAAATACAGCATTTCTAGGCCTTGGTTATTAATTTGGATATCATGTAGTGACATCTAATTTGTAGCCTTATCCTGAGGATCAAGAAGGATGTAAGTTTTAAAAACTATGATTTTTCTGTAAAGTAGAAGCTATTATTTTAGTTTTCGTGCACAAGCATGATTAGGAGCAAAGCTGATGAAGTGAGATATTAATGACAAATTCACCGAATCAAATATAAGTATTTTTTAAAAGATTTTATTAATAAGAACATTACCGTTGCCCTGCTAGATGCTGATTATGACAATCAGTCTGGTATTTGGCAAGGGCCAATATGCTAATCATTATATATCAAGTTGTCTATTTTTGGCTCCACACTTCTCTCTTATTGCTTTCTAGCCCTGAGATGGTGCCACCGAAGGAAATCACTCGAGGATGTCAGCCGTACTCTTACTGTTCACCTAAGCCAGATGTTATTCTGATCCATCTGTTCCCACCTTCTCTGCCACAATATGAAGAACAACTGGGGGCTGTGAGGTGACACAGTAATTAACCTTGTAAATGGCATTAGTATCAAAAATGAAACCAACACTTGGTTTTGTGACTTAAGTCAATTAGCAACAATTAATCTCTGTTGCTTTGCATAACCTCCCCTTAATATTTTATAATTTGTTTAATGGTAAATGCTATAAAGTCACTGTCCTTTGTTCCGCATTTGTTGATGAACTTAGGTCTCCCTCCCTGTTAAAATCAGCTTTGCAAATATTTTTTGTCAAGGTTGAAACAATTCTCTTTATTACCTTATAATTTATCAATTTATTTAGAAAAATATAATGGTTGCTCATTATTCACTAAATACTAATGATAAATAGTTAACTCTGTGTTTGCTTCTTATTAATTTAAGTCCTTTAAAAAAAAATCTCTTGAGAAAGTGCCTGAACAAAACTTAAGAAAGAATTTCAGTTAGAAATAAAAATTTTTATAACTAAAATGAAGACTGATAATGTTTAGGGCAGATTAAAAACAGGAGAAGAGAGAAGAAATGAATGTGATTAGACAAGCTATATATGTCTGAATATTTACAGAATAAAATACAGAGTGGCCATACAGTTTGTGTGCAATTTAAAATAGTGAATTTGTTTATTTATTTCCTTGTTGGTGTTTTACAGTGGCCTTTTAGTTTTAATATCTATTATGCCACGAATTCATAGGGAAAAGGTCCCAGCAGCTCTGGGTGGCATCTCTCCACTGAATATGACAAAGCTCGTTATACCTATTATGCCGTGAATTCATGGGGAACAGGTGCCAGCACTGCGTGCTCCTGTTCCTCTGGTTCCCTTGGTTCTCCTGTGTGCTATGCTGTATGCCTATTATGCCAGGAATTCATAGAGAGGGGGCTCCAGGAGCTCAGGCTCCTTTCCACTGGTTCTCACTAAATGTGCTTCTCTGGGTGGAGCAGGCTGGCACTTCAGGGGAACCCAGGTCCCTTTCTCTTTGGCTTCCTTCTTTTTCTGATCATTTTCCTTCACATGTTTTAGGAAGCTATCTCAGCACTTAGAGGGCTTAATGTCTTAATACGAACGTCAGTCGTCTTGGTAAGAATCTTGCTTTTAACTTGTTTGTTTGCAAGGATGCCAACAGCATGCTGGACAACACTGTCCACTCTTCTTGTTTTGCCATGGTGACATTTATGTGGCATGCCTTTTGGAATAGCACCCATTCCTACGATGTCCACAGTATCACCTTTCTTGTAGATTTGCATCTATGTGGCCAAAGGAACAACTCCATATTTTCTTAAAGGCCTGGAAAACATGTATGGGGCGCCTCTCCTCTTTCTGTTTTGCTTGTCTTTTAGTGAATTACTGGAAGATGGGTTCTCTGGCCAAAAAGCAATAGTGTGCAGTTTAAAACTGCATACGAACTTTATGCCCACCCTGTATAAATAAGAAATGAAAAGAGACATTTAAAATAAACTATGTCAACAACCAGAACAAAAGAAAAAACAAACTATTAGAAAATTTTCTGAACAAACCTCTGCTCAGAGAAATGTTCAAAGGTGTTCTTCCTATAGAATGAGTTATGCCTCAGATGCATAAAGGGGAGAGATTGAAATACACGTGTTTTCAGAGGAATAAATGCAGAATTTTAAAATTATAATTAAAAATGAACATTTACCTACAGGTATAAGGATCTTGAGTGTTTTAAATACGAAGATGATACTCAGACAGATCAAAGTTGAACTACAGAAAGAGAAAAATATTTAAAAATTCCTAAAAACAGTCAGAGGGGAAAAAAAAAACATAACATACAAGAAGGAAATCTACAAATGATTACTAACTTGCCACCAGAAATAAATGCAGTGAAATGTCAATCTTAAGAAATAAAACAAATATCAGGTCTCTATAAATGTATTGGGACTAATCTACTTACACTAATATAAAGAACATGTTCATATTTTTTAGGTGAAAATATTCTTCAGAAATCAAGGTAAAATAAAGACATTCTCAGTACACTAACGAGAATTTTTTTCTAACATACCTGCATTGCAAAAATTGTTAGAGAAATTATTGAGTTTGACAATAATTTATTTAAAGGAGTATTGATGCTTTGAAAGAAAAATTCATAATATTATGTGGGGTATAGTACATATAAAAGTAAATGTAACATAATGGTGGTGGTTTTAAAAAGAAAGAAATATTGATAGTTCAAGCAAAAATAGAAAATATACAATAGGGGCTCATAATATATAAAAATGAAAATATATGGAAATATAGAATAAGATATGAGAAGCAGAAAACATGATATAGTATATTTGAAGGTAGAATAAGATAATCTAAAGATGTACATTGCAACCCTTAGAGTAATCACTAAAAATGACAAAGTGGTTATAGCTAAAAAAATAAATGCAGGGGATAACATGGATAGGTAACAATGTAAAATTCACAAAGCTGGTGTTAGCAAACAAGGTATTGAGGAAGAAATCGTACCAACTAGCAGTTTTAAACTTAAACATGTGAACAAATATCTCAGAACTAAGTTGAATCAAAAACTCCTTTAACAACTAGATTTTTCCAATTATATAGAAACCAAGCTCCAATTTCATATTATTAATAAACCCAAACTTTAAATAAGACAAATAGAGCAAAAATAAATAATGTAGTAAAAGATATAACCCAAATACTAAACATAAACTAACTAGGTTAGCTACATTAGTATCAGCAAAAGAGTTCAGTACAAAGACTGTTGAAGAGACAAAGGGAAATACTTTATAATAGTAAATATTTTAGTTTTTATATTTGTATTTTCATTCTGGTTTTTCCATTTTCAGTAGTGTTATGTAAGTAATTTTGTCATTTAAAACCTGCAAAGAGACTGTGAACACAAAATCTCTCTCTTCTGTTATTTCAAAAACAGGAGAAATGAGTATACATATTCATTCTCTTGCATTACACATCAAAGAAATATAATGGATTCTATAAACATGTAAAAACAAGGATTTTCAACAGTGAGAAACAGGGAATATTTGGTTATTACTTTAATTCATTTTTTTAGTTATCCTATTTATTTGTCTATTATTTTTGTTATTATTTCAGAAAATTTAGTAGGAGACTTTTGTTATATGGATAAATTTTATTATTCTGAAGTCAGGGTTTTTGGTGCACTCACCACCAGAATCGGGTACATTGCACCCCATAGGTGGATTTTTAGCCCCCCCCGCCCCCTCCCGGACCCTTCTTAGTCTCCGATGTCCATTACAGCTCCCATGACCATATATATCCTTTGTTTAGCTCCCACTTATGAGTGAGGACATGTGGTATTTTAAAATATAGTACATTCTAAAAGTACCTAAGAACAATGTTTAAAAACATAGAAAAAAACTGGCCAAAGTAAGGGGAAGAAAAAGCAAATCTACCACGAAAATGAGTTTTAATATTTCTCTTCCAGCAATTAATTAAAAAACGAGTACAGATATCAGAAAAGACATTGAATATTTGATATAATTGTCAATCAACTTTCTACTGATATTTGGAACTTGTAAAATATTTTACCCAATAATACAGAACAATTATTTTTTAGTGTAAATGGATTCTTCACTAAATATCATCAAATAATTAAATTCTTACAAAGTACACACTCTGACCACACTATTAAATTAGAAAACAACAGTAGCAAGAATCCATGAAAACTCTAAATATTTTAAAATTAAACGACACAAATCTAAATAGATCACATCATATACATACATACACATATATATAATAGATCTGTTTTATATATATATAAATTATAATACATATTTAAATATTAATTATATTATTTAAATTATAATTATATATTTAAATTTTTTAAAAAATTACTAAAATGTATAAAATGCAACAAAGTTCTCAGGGAGAATTTTAGTTTTAAATGTATACATTCATAAAGGAGAAAGATCTGAAATCTAGATCTAGGCTTTCACTTGAGGAACCTAAGGAAAAGGAGAACAAACTAAACCTAAGACAAGCAGAGGAAAGGATATAATAATAATTACAACGAAAATAAATGAAATAGAAAACAGACAAGAATAGATAAAGTCACAGAATGATTCTTTGAAAAGATGAACATAATTTACAGTTCTTTACCTAGACCAAGTAAGAAGCGAGAAAACATGTTAACAATTGGATCACCTATCAAGGCTCATAATGACCTGCATAAATCTCATGAAAATGTTGACCAAAATAAATTAGATATGGGAAGCGACACTAAGAAAAGGGCTTTAAGCGAAGTGGGAGGAAAACTCGGTCTGTTGAGCCAGGAAGTCTGGAGGGCCTATAAGAATGTGGATCTGAAATAACTTAGGTACCAATGACCAATAGAAAGAGATAATCACCGACCAATAGAAAAGGACAATGCTGCCTGGAGGCTCAGAGAGGCCAATGAAAGACTTGCAACCAATTTCAAACAGAGAATTTAATACCACTGCAGTACCCCTCTCTCAGACCTTCTCGCCATGAGAGGGACCCACTGCCAACACTCTCTGCAAGTGTTCTAAACTTTCTCTTTGTTCTTCCTATGTAAAATCTCTGCTACCTTGAAAGTTGTGTAGGTTACTTTTGCCTTCTATCCACAATGCCTCTTCAGGTCCAGTTTTATTTTCAATCTCCACTCACTTTTGCTTTCCATTACCACAGAACCTTGGTTGAATTAGTTGAACTTTTTAGCTGACTTGAGTAATCAAACCAGGTCAACTGGGTTCACGCAATTTGCAACCCTAACCCCCAACAAGTTACATAATAAAAAAAATTAATAGACATTAGCTACGTAACACATACATGTATTATAGTTCCAATTGTTTTTGTTTGTTTGTTTTGTTTTGTTTTTTGCTTAGTGTTGGTAGTTAGTGGGTCCTGGTTCCCCAAACCCAGTTGACCCTGTTCCAGTACTGGGCTGAGGTGGAAAGTTCAACAGAGGCACGGTGAGAATCAAAAGCAAAACTAGGTGGAAACTGAAAATAGAACTGGAGCAGCACAGGCAGTGTGAACAGAGAGCAAAGGTGACCTGCACAGGTTTCAGTGGAACAAAGAGAAATTTTATTTAAGAACAAAGAAAGCTTAGAGCACTTCCAAAGAGAGGTGGAAGTGGGTCCCTCTCATGAGGAAAAGAGATGAGAGAAGTAGGGAAGCAAAGGCAGTGAAGAAGTATAAATACCTTTTCTCTGCATTTGAGATTGGTTGCAACTCTTCTTTCATTAGCTCTCTGTGCCTCCAGGCATTATAACCCTTTTCTATTGGTCATAGATTACCATATTTTTCTTTTGGTCATTGGTTACTTAGGTTACATCATACCTGCTTTTTTTTTTAATAGAGTTGCTGAATGGTGAATGTTCCTATGGGTCCTCCAGACTTCCTTGTTCAGCAGGCCAGGCTTCCCTCCCACCTTCCTTGAAGCCTCTTTCTTAATGTCCCTTCTCACTTATGAGTTCTATGGTCTGAATGTTTACATGTTTACAGACCCCCCATTCAATATGTTGAAATTTTAAACCCCAAAGTAAAGGCATTAGGACAGGTGCAGGGTGGTGAGGGGACTTTGGGAAGTAATTAAGTCACCAGGGCTCCTCGAATGGGATCAGTGCTCTTTTAAAGAAACCCTAGAGAGTGTGTTCTGTTCATCACTGTGAAGTGACAGGCAGAAGACAGCAGGAAAAAAGGAAGGGGCCTCGCCGGACACTGAATCTGTGGGCTCCTTGGCACTCTCAGACTTCAGAACAGGGGGAAATAAGTTTCTGGTGTTTATGAACCATATAGTCTATGGAATATTTATTGAAATAGCCTAACCACACTTAGGTACAGGCATAAATATATAAGAAAATACAAGTGATAATAGAGATTGTCTTTGTGAGAGGACATGAGTAATGATTAAAGATGGCACCTGAGTGATTGATAATTTTTTATTATTTTTTGAATTGTGATTATATGGATGATGTTTTTTCAAAAATCTTTTTGTGGAAACATCAAAGTGATGCATTTAAAATGTTTTCATCTATATTTATCTTTTCAGAATAAAAAATATTTTTAAGAGAAAGTTTATGTTTCTTACTGAACAAATGGAAGTGGTCTTCCAAACAGGCTCTACGTTTAGAAAAACAATAATGAGTTTATGTACATTGACTCCAAATTATTAACCTCTGCTGATATAGCCACATTTAAAATAACACCTACAGTTCTAATATTAACAAACATAAGGCCTTTGATTCATGTTAAGACATATATGTGCTCTTCTAGAGAGCTCTTACTAGTCTAATGTTCTTTTCCAAACTAATGACTAAAATAATTACTATAAAGAATTTAGCCATTTGGAGGATGCTTCAATAAATGAATTTGACCCCAAAATATAATTATGTAGATGTATTAACTGTATTAAGGTGTGTGCACATACATGTGTGTGAGTGGATGTGAATAAATCATCTACCAAAACCCCAACAAAATCTAGAGAGCCAAAGTCTGGTTCTTAAAACTTTAGAGATATACAGGACAATTTAAAACACACAACAATTTAAAAGAAACAATTTTTAAAAAACTGTTTACATTAAAAGATAAAAATGATGGATATTGCTGGAGATGCCTGAACATTAGCGGAGTGC
Source organism: Galagoides demidoff (assembly GCA_963574575.1). Lineage (NCBI taxonomy): Eukaryota > Metazoa > Chordata > Mammalia > Primates > Galagidae > Galagoides > Galagoides demidoff. Next base: position 29,173 of record CAUYQV010143946.1, read on the forward strand.
ATACATTTCATATCACCATAGAAAGAAAACCAGATTAAATGAGTAAATCCTATAATCCCCCCCACACACACATTTTAATGTCATTACAGCTCTCACATATTGTATGTCAGACATTAGTCTTGGTATTTTATAGTCATTCTTCCTCAAACTTAACATTTCAAGAGAGAGGGCAACATATGTAGTCCCAGTTACTCAGGAGGCTGAAGCAGGAAGATCCCTTGATCACAGGAGATGGATTGAGGTAAACATACTGCCTTCTAGATCAGGCAACAAAGCAAAACCTACTCCCTCCCCTCAAGAATCACGTGAGAATATTTACTCTTCCTTTAGAACTAAGAAAATGAAAGCTCATGGGGGAAAATTTCCAAATCTCAGGTTCAAACATGTAAACTGTCAGGACAGAGCTTTGAATCTGTCTACGTCTAAGGACTTCTTCTATCTCTCCTACTTTTATTATGATTTTTGATAGTAATTTCTTTATCTACCTAAATGAATAATATAGACTGTGTGTACATATTGTTATATTTGAGGCTTTAATTCTTTTTTTTTATTTTTACATATACATGTGATTATTAAGATAAATACATCCACAACAGAAAACAGACGATTGCTGCAATGAGTGTTAAGCAATAATAATAATAGTAATGCAAAGAAAGTAACATTCACATTGTCAAATAAGAATACGTCTATTATAGAATGCTTTGACTCTGAGGTTTAGTATAGAGTCCTCAGTTAGCTTCTTCTTATTTTTTTCTTATTAGTTTTCACCTGTTATGAATATTATGGAATCGTTACTGGTTGATTTAACATAAAGAGAGCTTACCA